>PQXL01000048.1:0-124165 GCA_004916875.1 Botrytis galanthina
TTGACTTCAATTCAACTCATATTCTATATATTCGATTTGTCCCTTAAGCTTAAATTAACTAGAGCTTCTACTATATATATAATAATAATTATTCTTATTGTTATAAGCGTAACCTTTTAGAACGGCAAATTCTCGTCAGAACCCACCGCAATCCTATCAAGTTCCATTCCAAAACGAGATTAGCGGTAGGTTTATGTGTTTCTTTTTCCTTTAGATGCGCATGACCCGACAGGAAGAATGGGCCCACAGTACATGGTGCTATCAAAGTTATTTGTTGGTCCAATCAGGAGATAGCCGCTCCAGGTGGCTGATTTGGTAAGATCGAGACATTCTGTAGAACACAGAGAATTCCCATCGGTGGTTGCTAAGTGTTGTTTGATAGCTCCCTTGATAGTTTTGGCTTCTGAAGCTGTGTTACAGTTTCTACCAGTCGCATAATACACCCAAGAAACACCGTCCACTGAATTAAAGTTAGAACACAGTTTTTTTTGCAAGTCCAAGGTTTTTTTCCCGCCAGATAATTAGGATTGCAGCTTTTGTGATATCTTCACAGCTCCTATTCATTGGGAAAGAAAAGATTTTATCCCAGAAAATAACTTACATGAACCATAAGACTTGCCGCATCTACCTACGCCTGACATAGATTTAATCACGGCTCCAATCGTAGTGGAGTAATAGACTGATGTCATGCAAATGATTGTGAGGATTGACGTCATGATAAGCATTCTTAGCTAGATTTGGAGAATAGTGCGAAAGCTTAATTGCGCTGGCGATAATTCTCTAGTGGTAATAGTAGTGTAGTGAAGAAAACTGTGATGAAAACATCGTGGACGAGCTACCGGTATTTGTACAAAATAACCGCCAAGCTTTCAGTTAGGTAGGTTTTGAACTAATCAATATGCTGACTCTTTCTTGGTTCTTGCTTGTGTGCTGGGTATTCCTACTGCGAAAGAATGGATTTTTTCAATCCCTACAATTGATTTTGATACCGACAGTTTGGTAACCAATGTCTGAATCAAGAGGCACCTTTTTGTCAATGCTAAATATGTCACTGAAGTTACGGTGGGAATTAAGTGGAATTCAACACAAGAAAGTGGATCTGCTCAATTGGGGTATACTGAAATCATACTGCCTCACCTACCATAATTCCGCTAGTACTGTTAGGATATTTAAGTATGATGTTCGTGAGGTGTGGTTTTTTCAAAGTTGTTATAAGTCCGCTCCAGTCTGTTTTCAAGTGATTTGAGCTATGTCTCTAGCTAAACTGAAGTCACTGATGCTAATCTCTTCCATTTTTGGATTTGAGTCTTTGGGAATTTTGATTTATATCTGCATTATATGTACAAAGAGGCAAGAAAGAAACGTGTCCGTTGAAATGTCAGTTTCACTTCTAAAATCCCGGTCGCTCCGATCCTCACTTATCAACCACTCTCTACGGACGGTTCTTCCGGTTGCCCCACCTCTACCCTTTGGGGAGGTAAGTCTATTCTTGCATGAGCATTCAAATAAAGTTTCGCCTATGTGGATGCGACCTCCGCTCCTTATCACTAGCTGATACCGATATCCTTACGACGCACAACCTATACCGGACATTTGAAGCAAATCTTTCAGCAAACACAAATCATATAATAACAAAAGGAGGGTGATAGGTCTGTTAGATTCCGATTTACCCTGAGAGCTATTACATAAGAGGAATGGTTTTCGACAAGGGCTGTAGTTCCGTATTTACATGTGAAAATTTCAAAAGTATTTCAGCACCTGTGTAAGTTCGCTAACAAGAACTCATACTACACAACTTTTCAATAAGATTGTCCCCATAAGTTTGGCGATGGTGTAACAAAAGAGTGCTATTTCGTTTTTTCACGTGCTGGTTGAGGTATCAACACATGGAATGTTGCTATATGGGGTTTTTACCGTTTCTTATTCCCTTCATTTTCAATCGGAAGAAAATGGAAGTCTTCTAAGATAAGCTTCGTCCCGGTAAGAACCAGGGTTCAAAAAGGCCTAGTACGAGTTCTTGTTGCTGAGTTTCCAAAATAGATGCCAGCAGGAAAGTTTTGCAAGTGAAGGATGAGTTGTATTGATTTAAAAGTATGATACATCAGTTGATCTCTTTTACACCCCACATAGCTAGCTAATTCATGCAAGTAACGCCTTTCGACTAGAACTTCCTTCTGTCCCCACTCACGCGCGGGTGCGGGCGGCTCGGACCGAATAGTTAGCTCAGCTTTAGATCGCATCGATGAACTTCGGCCACCACTCCATAGAAAGACAGGCGACTGTCACGTCCTAGGCGAATTAAAGAACGCCCACTGAATCTCTCCAAAGTCAGAAAACGATAAAAGCTTATTCATCCCAATACTATATTGTATCACTGAACATCAAGCGGCTATCGAAAATTTAGATAGATACCAAAACTCATCATTTTAAAAGGACTCTATTTGAATTTAAAATTAAAATAATGATCAATCGATTTGATGTATAATTCTGAAAATTTAGTACCTCTTTAACGCGTGGTATCTTCCGTCCAGGGCGTGACTCTCGTTAACAATGCTTTGAGCAAAGTACTAAGCCCAATTGTGCCAATTAAGCGGGCCTGAATAGGACTGACTGGCGGGACCAGGCTTTAGTTGCATCCAGTTGGGTGCATAACATGTCAACTCGATACATTCAGTATAAATCTACAGGCCTATAGGCAAAATCCCCTCGCATGTACAAAATCGGGTTTCCGGGCACAAGTTGTGATCCTGTATATCAATGGATCCAATTGGTAGAGTTAGATCTTGACTCAAACGAGGAAGCTTAAACCCCACAAAGCTTAACTTAAGCTCGGTTTCTCCAGTTTATACGTCATGTACCCTTGTGTCCTACAATCTATGTGCTGTAAGCTGCATTAAGTAGATTTATCCCAAATCAGGGACTTCGCATCTTACAAAGTCATCTTAAACAGTCGTTCTTTTGCCCCACGTTCGAAGAGTTTTCTCCAACAGTTGGTGACTTTGGTCCCAAGTGGAGCAATCCTCGTACAAATTTGCCGAGTATATCCCATCTGTCTAGTCTGTCATCCAAGCAGACCCGAGCTATCTGTATATATTGCATCTCTGCGAGTATCGTTTTCTACTACATCAAATAAACCATTCCTTTAATACATTTTATCAAGATGCCGCGAGTCCTCGCCAATCCATGATCCGTTTGAGAATTGAACACCTAAATGTATATCGAACCTAATTAAATAACAAAGAATTCAAATTGCCACCCCTATTCATGAAAGTTCAGCAGTCCCTGCCATTTATCATTTCGCCTATTCTCCTCTTCTCACTTGTGTTACCGAAATTCATCAATTTTGACAAATCAAATGCAGATGGCATACTTTTGTCCCAGATATACTTTTGCGCATACCTTTGTTATTATTTCTACAGACAGTAAGCTTTTCGCCTTCCGGTTGTAAAGATTCAGTATTTAACAAGATTTGGATAATTAGGCCAAATACGCCACACCGTTGTTCGTCATCAAAAGCGCTAGCGGAGAAAGCAAACTGAGGAGATATGAAGAAGTAGCCTGGGCGATAGGCCCATAAGACACGTAGATGTGGAGTGATATGGGAGAAGAAACTCCAATTTTAGACCTAGAAAGGAGTCACTAGTTATTCTATTGAATGTGTTCCCCTCTTAGTCCTATATGTATACACCTCATGAGAGAAACGCAAATATCGCATGAATACTGTAGACTGTGCCACTTCGTTCAATCATGTTCTTGAAGCTTGTAACTGTAAGGAAAAGACCTTGAGCAGCTGTAGTATAATCCCGCAGGTATAATGGCACTTGGTGTAAGTTGAGTACCACAGTTTCGGACCAACCTTCTTTGGATCAGCATTTTGTACCAAAAATGACCATTAAAACCTGTCGATAGCTCTATCAATATTGGAAATTATGAGATGAGATCTTTAGCATAGAATTCTTGTATGAACGTCAAGCGAATTTGGATTATGCCGGGCTGCTGGGGAATGAGACTGCGGTATGATTATCCGTTGGTTCAGCCACTGCGACCAACGAAAGCGTTCCTCAGCTCTCCGCTGACTCGGATCATAGTGGTAAGGTCCTCGATCATCACCCTGAAGCAAGTTTATATGAGAAGAGTGGAGCTTGATATATATGTTTGTAATAAAGAGGTAAGGCTAGTGAACCTATATGTTATTTAGAATAAAGTAAAGGTTTATACGATAGCCGAAACCAGAGCTATTACCCCCCCTTTCCCGTTAGATTAAATCACAAATCAACTACTCATTGAATTAATTTTTTTAATGATAAATTTGACCGTACTTGACTTAGAGCTACATAGGAATATATAAAAAGGCAGTTTGTCAAGATTTGGAAGCTTTCTGATATTTTTGCTGTGTTTACTTGTCCTCATCCGTACTTTATGCGGGCTGACTGATTGTGTACAGTCTACTGCTGTCCAGCATATAATTACAGGGGTTGAATGATGTAGCATCGTTCTTAAAAGATCCATCTTGCTTCTTCGGATGAATGTACTGGATTCATTTAGAAAAAGCTGCTTCACGAGAATCTACAGTTTGACATTCAAATATGAATTTGACTTCCGCTTCAAAAAAACGAATCATTCAATAGGCTCAGCACGGATTTTTACAGTCAAACTCGTCCTTAGCTCTTGAAGTGATATAGCGGCTTCCAATCGGTCACTTGAACACATAGGATACAATAATAATGGGCTATAAAGTCATGATATGCAGAAACAAGTATTGAATTTCATTATCATAAAACAGTACTGTGACTACAAGTGTCGTAATCTACAGTTTCAAAGCATCAAAAAACCATTCTCAGGTGAACGTCCAACCAAATCTGTGTTGGGAAAACAAACGATCCTCGCTCCAGTTACACTCCTGTACAAAGTATTCCCATCTAATCCATCCCAATTCATAATCTCATATCCCAAGCAATGCGTGGTGCCGTGCTGACCAACACTTTACTTCTTGATTGGCTCTCCCCAAGCGTTCAGTTGTTGACCACCACTTCCACCACTTCCTCCAGTGGCACCTCCAACACCTCCAAGGACACCACCCAAAGCACCAGTAGCTCCGCCAGCAACATTGCCAACAGTGTTGGTAGCGCCACCAGCTACATCACCAACGCCGCGAACAGTAGTGTTCAATGTGTTTCCAAGTCCTTCAGTTGTCTTGCCGAGGGCACCGCCGACTCCGCCGAGAAGGCCACCTTGTCCGTTGGCTTGGGCGCCGCCTGTGAGAGTGTTATCGAGTGCGCCGACGAGTCCGCCGAGGAGTCCCCCACCTTGAGACATGATTATTTTGGTTTGAGGGGTTGGGTTTGTTTTTATTTGGAGGAGGGACTTAGTGTTTGATTTTGATTTAAGATTTAGGAATCGTATGTGAATTTGCAGATGATTTGTTTGTTGAAGTTGAAATGAAGAAATTACCCGGCAGAAAGTCCCCAGATATATAGTTCTCCAGCTCAACTATTCTCGTCTAAGCCCGGTGTTGGAATATGCATATTGACGCCACAAATGGTGGATCACTTCTATCATCTTCTCGATCTTGGGTCGATGGTAATTTCAAGATTTTCCTGTTTTTTCCAAAAATCAAGGCTAGGATCCATGTTGGACCCTGACGTAGATCGGATATTAAAAATGACTGGGATGTTGGAGGGTCCAACCAACGGTCTTCCAGAACGCATGTCATGAGTAACACCTGTCAGACATCAATGGTGGGGTAGTCTGATGATAGGGAGGGATTGAGATTGACGTAATTGATAGAAAGAATGGGTACGGGATCTAGATTATGCATGAGATCGTGATGAAGAGGGTCGCAAATGGGGCAAGGAAGGTTGACCCGAGGTCACAGCCACAAAGATTATCATGAGGAACTTGCTTTTAGCGACCTATGTGATGAATTCTTGTTGCAAGCCTTGCTTACAGCTAGTCTGGTGAACGATTGGTTGAAGCCAAAGAAGAAATAACGTGAGTTTCACGTGATATGTCGTACATTTTCCACAATTCCGCCAAAGAAGGTTGAATCCATACGAAGAAATAGAAAAGAAGAGCAAAGAAAATTGCGACGAGGCGCTTCTGAATGACTCGTGTGATGGAACTAGAAGATTCAGAGTCTGCGGACAATGTTTGATATCTCTAACAAGAATCTAATCATGATCGAGGCAATTCATCCCTCTTTTTCCAGTACGTGAGGGACTCGAAGACCTTGTTCTTTAGAGTATCCACTCGTATTACTACCTCCAGGAAATAATCCCTTACCACCCGCCTATTCCTCTTTAAATAGCCTTGTAACAAAAATCGCTGCCGTCACTTGGATATTTATCCGAAAAGAAAGTCCCACTATCATCACTCAAAACCACATAACCCGTGGTATCACCCGTGTTAAAGTCATCCATCCATGAATTGTACAACGTGCAGTTACTGGTCAAAGGCGTCCATGAGTATGATATACATGCTGTTACACCACGACAAGTAGATTGGCATTTCAGAATGTCGGCGTAAGGGCCTGATCCGAAATATCGTGCGGCAAGTGCTGTGTCGGCTGTACCTTGGACATTGCAACCGTCGATAGTTTTGGTAGCGATTGCGGCGGAGGAAGTGGTGGTAGTTGTAGAGATACTAGTTGTAGTTGGCAAATCAGTGGTAGTAGGTAGATCAGTGGTAGTAGGTAGGTCAGTGGTGGTGGGTAGATCAGTGGTGGTGGGTAAATCTGTTGTGGTGGTTGTAATGGTTGTGGTTGGTGTATCGTCCTGGGGTATTGCAGTCCGGGCGATGATTTCCACAGTGGGATTAAGTGGGGAAGCAATCGCGAGAGATGCGATCATAAGGAGGAAAAAAGTTGAAGTTAGGCGAGCCATCTTTGCTGTTTTGCGTAGTCTTCGAGAATTTGAATCGAATTGGGCCTATAATTCGAGAGTAGAGATATCTTTGAAAATGAGGAATTGTAATTTATTTATGAAAATTTATGGCCTTGTACCGAAGATTTCGCGATGACCCTAGGATCTAGAATAAGCAAGATTAAATACTACCATGGGTGGTTACCATTTGTCAGAGAAATTGGTTCTTTTGCAGGTGCGTCAATTCAGCCTGAATAATTGTAGTCTTACAAAATGCACAGAGCCTCGTATCATGCACTTTCGTTGGAAGTCATTTCTTCATTCGTCTACCCTGTTTGTTTTTACCATGCAAAAAATACGAAGAAATCACTAATAGCCAACAGCTGTGCCGATATTCAAGCTTTTTTCATACGGCAATCAGCTGCAAGCCACCAAATATTTTCACCGACTTAGGGATTTTATTCAGCTCGTTGTTCACGGACCTGGGTCAATAGCGTTCCATGCTGAAGTGCGTTTCGAACATTAGACATAGCAAGGGCTTCTGATTTGTGCTACTTTTCGTTAGTTGAAGAAAGTAATTGAGAGTAATGGTGCTTACAATTGTTTCGACAGTGCCAGCAGCCATATGCGGAGTCAGGACAACATTCTCATTTGCTAGCAGCTTGGGATGTACTTGAGGCTCATTCTCAAAAACATCCAAACCAGCGCTATATAGTTTACCAGATTCGAGGGCGTCGACCAAAGCTTGCTCATCAATTATAGGCCCACGCGAAGTATTGATCAGAATGACTCCATCCTTCATTTGTGCAAATTCGTTCGAGCCGAGCGTGTACCTAGTGTCATCCGATAGTGGAAGGTGTACTGAAATGATATCGCTTGTCCGGAGAAGGTCTTCGAAGGAAACGTATTTGGTACCTGGAGGTGTTCTTTCCACGGGAAGGGGATTTCGGTTGTAATATTGAATATGCATGTCAAACGCTGCGGCACGTTTGGCTACTACACTACCAATATTGCCCATGCCGAGTATCCCCAGAACTTTGCCTTCCGGATCATGTCCTAGCCCAGCATGCCCACGCCATTGACCATTTCGGATGGACAAAGAAGAAATCCATGATCGGCGTAGAGCACCAAGCAAGAGGTACATGGTAGCATCAGCTGTTGCATTGCCAATATTCGCTGGGGAGTTTGAGACGGCGATACCTGTAAGAATGCGTCAAAATCACTCGAAGAATCTTTTTTACTATCTTTTCTACCTTGAATAGTGCAGGTATTGATATCAATTTGATCGTACCCAACCTGAGGAGCACATATGAATCTGACCGATTTTGGCAAAAATTGAATAAGATCGGTGTCAAAACGACCAGTGTACTATTGCTGTAAGCCCATGTCGGTTGAAATGCAAGCTCACGTACTTTGTAAGCATCTTCACATCTTATTATTACTACCACTCCATCTTAATGCCCGGAATGGCAACCATTGCGAAAAGTGTCTCTGTTGCCATCCTTGAGATGCTATAATCTCAAATTAGCATCGTGAATTTTTGTCGTGACGAATGAACACTCACAATTAATTCCGCAATATCCGACAAATTGTTCCATTCCGAAGATGCACAATAAATTGTTCCTATGAGCAGCACTTTAGGCAAATCCATCACGACTGTCAAGATTGGGTTTCAAAGTGAGAAGCTCTCTGTGGGATCGAAATGCAGTAAAAAATAAAGAGGGATAGTTGGGAAAGGAATGGGATGAACTTCTTGCTATTCTATCCAAGAACCAATATCCAGCTGGACTGTCTTGTGGTAAATAGGTTGATCATGCCGAACAGTTGGATTTTTGGATGCACCAATCGTATATGCAATGCGCGACGAGCCCAATTGAGCGCACGCGTCTCGACCGAGGCAAGGTAGTGGAGTAAGATCTTACGGACCAGTAAGGCCCATCAAATCTTCGATTAGTATTCTTCAATTACTCTTCACTACCGTCTCGTTGATTAGTGACTTTACAATCTTGTGGAGATGTGGACAATCCAAACGCCTCCGATTTGCACAGCGAGCGACGTTTGCCTGCCGAGCAAATGATGTGCCTGCCAATCATCATCCATCCTGCCTTTCATCGAATGGATTTAAGGGAGAGTAGTTGAAGAATGAAACGATAAAAAGCATGAAAATCTTCATTTCGTGATTGAATGTCAAATTGACTTCAAGAGAGCGAGTACTCACTCTATGACCAGAGTATATCCGACGTCCGAGACAATCTTTCCTTTCGACGGTCTATGCGGACATGATAACCTTATGATATTGAGCTGATGAAGATGTTGATAAGATAAGATAAGATAAGATCACGCACAGTAAGGCATACCTACTCTGTGAGCTCCCATCATTGCAACGTTAAAGTCAACCTTGCATCAACTTTAATTAAGTATAGAGGTTTCACGAGACCAGTATTATCGATGAATTCGTTTCATGTATATATTCATATACAATCGAGATCCCCAAAGGAGTAGGATGATTATATGCATAAAGTAGATAAGAAATTCCGTTGTATGTCTGGTTTTTGGATATTAACCGTCAAAGTATAGAATTTCATTGATTCGGCTTAGACTTGTACATTGTTGTGTTGCATATCTGACTCTTGAGTATTGAACGTTCTGAATACTGAATTCACATAAAAGATTAATCATTTTGAGTGAGGATGTATAGGTACTAATATAACAATAAGAAAGCAAAACTACCTACCTAAGATTCACTCACACAACGAAAAGAGTGCCAATTTCACAGCCGAGAGGCCCCTTTTTCATTTGGGCGTGACGGAATTAATGGTTATTTGCCATAATTATAAAATATCATTACAAGAAAACAATGCTACATAATCGTATACTCGTACTTCCAAACATTGAGAAACCAGAATAAATCAGTTCAGTTGAGTCCCTATGAAAAGTTAGGGGATTATTGACCATGTCGTAATTAATCGACTGAACTCACTATGATTATCCACTTTCGACTCATCCATTCTACCATCACTGTTCTCATCAACAGCCTCCTCAACCTCTTCCTCTTTCTTCTTCGAGGAAAACAACGAACCAAATGACCATACAGACCCCTTCTTATTTTCTGTTCTCACATCATCATCGGCATCAATGGTTGCAGATTCACTTGGTTCCTCCTCTTCCACGGGCCCGTCAGTCTCCGTCTTCTTGGCCTTATTTGAGCTCCAGAAAGAGCTGACTCCTTTGGATGCATAAGTGGGAATAGCTGCTCCGGCCTTTAAACCTGTTGAAGCTGCGCCAGTGAGACCAGACCCTGCAGCAGATGCGTACCCAGATACACCGGAACCTGCCCTTTGAGAAATCCGGTAAAGACTTTGAAGATACGATTCTCGTTGCTTTGTATCGAGATCATTTTCTTGGATGTCTGGTAGTGGAATAGCTGCAGCCGCAGCCACAATATCAAGAGGGGAGTCGTCGACTCCGTCCATGTCTAAATTAGGAATCGACTCAGAGTCTGTTGCCATTTTCATCTCACCATCTTCTTTCTGTGAATCTTTAGCATCTTTCGCCGGTGTAGCATCTGGAGAAGGCTCTGGCGGTGGAGGAATATCAACTAGTTTGTTGTCGGCTTGGAACCATTCAACGACTAGATCTCTTGCTTGTTCCGACATTTCATCATAATGATCGTTGGTTTGTGGTTTGAACATACTCATATGGGCTTGAACTTCATCCTCGACTGACCCATTAACAGTTCGAATAAAAAGATCGTGAGACTTTTGTCCTGATGCAGGTATTGCCGAGAAAGTTCTCTCCGGGACAAAATATCCACCTGTCCAATATCCGTTTTCCCCTAATGAAGTATAGAAATTTCTAATTCCAACTCCTTCAATCTTGGACAATCTTTCGAGTCGCTGGACCATCTCTTTCTGTCTCATCAACGCGCCTACAAATTTGAGGTGGCTTGACAACCATGCGAAAGATTGACCTACACTATCTCGATTGATATATGCGAGCCCTTGTCCTAATGCATCGTAACCTTGCTCTGCTCCATCTTTGAGAGAGTTTTTGTTCAGATTCTTGACGCCTGAGATAATAGTCTCGCGATTTCTGTACGCCGCTACACCACCGGCCGCAATTGCTCCTACAACACCAGACTTTACTGCAATTCCTTCCCAAATCTTCCATCCCGGACTTGCGGTTCTGGTTGTGGCTGTCAAAGAGCTTCCTGCTTGTCTAGCAGCTTGTTTTGCAGTCATGGTTCCTAAAGATCTAGCACTGATCAGGCCAGCTGATGCCGCTGACATTACATTCCAGATGTTGCTAACCTGCATCAAGATTAGTACGTATCACATCGGAGAGGATTTAGCTCTTACTTTATTATATTGTGAAAAGGCACCATAGACAAACATTGAACGAGCGAGACCATTGTAAGGGGTATCGAAAGCGAGAATCCCTTGGATAAGAGGGAATATGACATGATTAGAGTCCTCATCCTCCTTATCGTGATGATCATTAAAAATGGAAAATAGTGCATCGGATGCTACAAACCCTCTGTATAAATTCTCAGCACAAATGCAGGACTATGGTGATAGAACTGGTTCTTACCCCATTGAATGTGCAACCAAGATGACTCCTACGGATCTATCATTTGGTGGCCATGGAGCTTCGGTTTTCTCTTTCCGAACTTCCATAACCTTTGCTTTCAGCCTACGAAGCCGAGTTAATTAGAACGAAATCCAAATTCTCTACTTCTTGTCACATACCATTCAAGAAATCGGTCGGTACTGTCCAGCAGGTCACCTCTCGTCTCATACTTTGGATATATAAGAAGTTCGACATCATCATCTGGTAACTTGTCTGCTACACTTTTCTGGAGGTTCTGTCTCGAGGGTCAATACCTTTATCCAAACTCCGGATTTTATTTTTAGCTTACCTGAGGGAACGTATAAAAGGTCTCTCCATTACCCTTGAACCCATGGATAAAACATAGGAGCAGTGTTCGCTTCATTGTAAAGTCGTACGATTAAATTACTAATAAAATTTCATGAAGAAAGTGATCAGCCACGACAGTATGGGGTTCCAAGTATTAATATGGATATGATCATCTTGCTTCATAGATGGCTGTGAGGTCGTTAGTGCGAGAAAGCCACTAGAAATCATGGAAACCGCAAACTACCAATTCAGGGTTTTAAACTTTCACATTCACATGTATTTCTTCAAGGATGATCTCATAGAGTTTATCTATCCTTACCGCCACATACGTCATTTTCAGCTCGATATACAAGGAATATCGCTGTCTTCACTTTGACGGTCATGGGTTTTCATTGATAGACGCGGGATGAAAAAGATGGTATGGACAACAAAGGGAGGCGATGTTATTGCCAATGCACGTGATTTTACAATCTTGGCGAACATGGAAAACAGTGAATTGCAAATCAATTGCAAATCGTTTAGGAGTTGGTTGTCAACATTTCAATTCGAATTCAGAATTGGGATACTAATAAGGCCCTTAGTTCATTATAGGTGACCAGAAAATGGATCGAGGAAAATTCACAACAAATCCATCTCAAACATCTCAAATTTTGTGAACATCATTGTAAATTTTTGCTAAAATACAGGAAGAACCAAAAAGTCCGCTAAACATTAAGGATAAAAGAAATTACAGACCAATATTCCCAATATCCAAGACCGCTATAAAATACATGTACATTTTGAAGTAATTTGTAAAGCAAACTGCTCGTAAAATTCGTCGAATCATTTATTTCTTCTTCTTGCCAGTGATGGAATCAACAACCATTCCAAGTCCAAGGCCGTTCAACAGTCCCTTAAGACCAAGACCTCCGAGAAGGTTGTCAAGCAAGCCTCCAAGACCAAGTCCGCTCAGCTGTGAAATTTGTTAGCATTTGTTTAGAAAAGGGGTAAATGCGTCTACGTGATAACTTACCAATTTACCAACTAATCCGAGAACACCACTCAATAGCAGGCCAACAGCGGCGAGAATTTGAGCAAGTGGCTCTGAAAGGAGGTTCCATAGAGGGTTGATTTCTTTCTTGGCGTGTGGCATGCCTTCAATCTTTCTCTTGGCATTTTCGATGGTCTCACTGACAGTGCCGGTAAGCTATAAAGAATGATTAGTAAATATTCATGCCATGGGCGTATCAAACATGGAGAAAACATACCTCTTTGAGACAATCAGCGAGATGATACTCTGCTGGGGTTGCTTCATGAGCTGCTGTCTTAGCCTTGGCTTGAGAGGCAAGTCTTCCACCAGGGTCAAGGGCACGGATGGAGGAGTTAGCCTCAGAAAGGATACGGCCACCTTCTTCGATCAATGGCTTGACCTTGTTGACAAGATCTTCTTCATCAAGCTCGTCCTTTGGTGTACGCTCTGCTTTGTCGATGTGTGAAATGATCTGTTTCAGAACTGGCTTGATCTTGCTAAGAGCATCTTCGACACAGTAGGTCATCTGACCACAAATCTTTTCATCGAGTTCGGCTTCCTCTCTCTTCTTTCTCTCTTCTTCGGTCTCCTCTGGCTCAGCTTCAGGCTCTTCTACCTCTGGTTCTGGTTCTGGTTCTGCCTCTGGCTCTGGCTCGGGTTCATCTTCGACGATATCCTCGAGAAGAGTCACGTGTCCGAGTGAGTTACCCTTTTGATCGACAACATCTCCGTCGTCATCAATCTTCTTGCCTGCACAGAGCTTGAGATCACCAGTTGTCAATTTACCAATGATATCACCGTTCTCGTCAACAACATTACCCTCCTTGTTAACTTTGCGGCCAGCCATTGGGCTGACATCCTTTTGGACCTCCTCCTCTTTCCATCTCTCAGCTCTACCAAGAACGTTACCGTTCTTGTCAACAATCTCGCCATCATCATCAACAGCGCGACCGAAGAGAACGTTGGCATCGCCAGATACCAATCGACCGACGACTTCTCCAGATGAGGTAACAACTTTACCTTCCTTGTTGACAGTGCAACCGTCGAAGTCTGTGAAAGGACCTTCCTTCAGACCTTCACGGTCACCCTCTGGAACGACCTCACACTTTCCAATGATATCTCCTCCTTCATTTCTGACAAAACCTTGCTTATCGCACATTTTACCAGCGAGTTGCTTGATATCACCTTCAACAACGCGACCATAGATCTCTCCAGATTTGTTGACAACGTTACCGGCTTTGTTGACACGCTTACCAGCCAAGGAAGAGTTGTCGACTTCTGGCTCTGGTTCGGCTTCAGGGGCTTCCCATCTTTCAGCCTTACCAAGAACGTTGCCGCTAGCAGACAGAATATCTCCATCAGCGTCAACCTTCTTGCCCTTGAGTTTCTTGGCATCACCTTCGATGACCTTGCCAATAACCTCGCCATTGTGAACAACATCGCCATTGGACTCAACAGTGGCATATGGGAAATCCTCGAATGGTGCTGGCTCTTTGAGTTCTTCCTTCTCTGCTTCTGGAATTGGCTCAGCTTGACCAATCTTCTTTCCGCTATCACCCCAGATAGCACCGTCCTTGTCGCATCGGCGACCGATCATGTTTTTCAAAGCACCTTGAATGATGCGACCAACAACACGACCGGAATCATCAGTGACATTTCCGAGCTTGTTTACCTTCTTGTCGAAAAGGACAGAGTAATCTGGTCCTTCTGGCTCTAGCTCTGGCTCCTCTTCGGTACGCTCTGCCTTTCCAATGACATTGCCATTCTTGTCAAGGATGTCACCATCCTCATCGACAGTCTTGCCAATCATCTTCTTGACATCACCCTCGATGACTTGACCAATGACTTGACCCTCGTAAACGATCTTGCCAGATTTCTCAACAATTGCACCAGGGAAATCTTCAAAAGGTGCTGATCCGTTCTCTTCGGCTTCTGGGAGAGGCTCGGCACGACCAATGACCTTACCGGTATCGTTGTAGATCTTTCCCTCCTTGTCGCACTTCTTGCCAGCAAGTTTCTTGGCATCACCTTCAACAAGTTGACCAACTGGGTTTCCATCTCTATCGACAATCTTTCCAGACTTGTTGACCTTGAGACCCTCGAGAATGGAGACAGGTGGGATGTCGGATTCGGCTTCTTCTTGAACATCTTCAGCAGTATCTTTGGTCTCATCAGTAGCGCCTTCGACGTCTGCCTTAGCCTCATCAGTTGCCTCTTCGAGACCTTCCTTTCCTTCTTCGACGGCACCCTCGGCGCCCTCTTTGGTCTCATCAGTAGCACCTTCGACATCGGCCTTGGCCTCGTCAGTTGCTCCCTCAAGACCTTCCTTTCCTTCTTCAACAGCGCCTTCAACACCTTCCTTGGCGGCCTCAACGCCCTCCTTGACTTCTTCACCTTCTGGGACCTGGGATCCGAGATCAGCCTTGGAATCAAGATCTGCCTTGGAACCAAGATCAGCTTTGGAGCCTTCAACCTTAGAGCCAAGCTTGCTTCCGAGTTGGCTAGCGCCTTCTGCGACACCAACGTTCATGATTCGCTCTCTAACGCTTTCTGGAATGGGGAGTTGATCAACTGGAAGTAAATCAACCTTTCCAATAATGGTGCCATTCTCTCCAACAAGGTTGCCCTCATCATCGACATTGACACCTTGCTTGCCGACCAAAGATTTGAGATCGACATCATCTTGGAGTTTTCCAATTGCCTTTTTGTCGGCATCGAGAATCTCACCAGATTCTTGGATCTCAAATGGACCCTTGAGTTTGGATTGTGGGATGATTGGCTCTTCGACAGGATCGGCATCTGGTTTCGAGACTGCATCTTCGGCTTTGGATTTGGTGTCGTTAACTTGTTCTTTGGCACCCTCTGCGGCATCTTTAAGATCTGCCTTCTCTCCTTCGAGACCAGATTTTGCGCTGTCAGCTGGTGACTTGGCACCATCGGCAACCTCTCCGAGAGCATCTTCGGCATCATCAATTGGGTCCGCAGATCCGATGATTTGGCCTTCCTTGTCCAAGACATCTCCCTCCTCATTAACAATGCTGTCCTTGAGTTTGGATGCGTCGATATCGGTTTCGTTGACTTTACCAATGACGTTTCCATCGTCGTCGATGACTTCGCCCTTCTCATTAACCTTTCCAGCAGCTTCAGTATCTTCTGCGATTTCACCGGCTTCTTTGCCAGTATCCTCAGCAGTTTCCTTTACGTCACCAGCTTTGGATTCGAGAGTGTCCTTGACATCTCCAGCCTTGGACTCAGCGGTTTCCTTAGCATCTCCGGCTTTAGACTCGGTGACTTCCTTAGCATCTCCAGCTTTGGATTCGGTAGTTTCCTTGGCATCTTTGCCAGTCTCAGAAGCCTTCTCCTTGACATCTTCACCTGCCTCGGTGGCCTTTTCTTGGACACCATCGACAACACCATCAACTTCCTTCTCGTCTGAAGCATGGGAAGCCTGAGAAGCCTTGTCTGTGGCCTCTCCAACATTGCGGGAATCTTCATTTGGATCGCGCTCAGTAAGTTCTTCCTCTTCTTCTACTGGGGCTTCCTCATCATCTTCTTCTCTTCCTTCTTCTTCTCCTTCGGCAACACCATTCTCCTCGGTTCCTTCATCATCTTCCTCGTACTCCTCTTGCTCTCCATTGGTCAGGTGATCCTCATTGTCTGAAATGGCTGATGGAGCCATTCTTTCTGGAGAATCGGGAGGTTCTGAACGGGTTTGAACTGGCTCTGGTGTTGATGGAGCTTTTGGAACGTTCTTCTTAACACTCTTTGGTGCAGGTGATTTTGCAGGTGTCTTGGTTGGTGTCTTTGGTGTCTTAGATGAGCTCTTGGGAGTTTTCAAAGTTTGCTTTGGGGATTCTTCGGTGTCTGTCATTATCGGTTGTTTGGGTATCTTTGTAAATTGTAGTATAGTGATATTTGTGCTTAAAGTATTGTACTGTTTATTCAAAAGTAGTGGTCATACAGAAAAAAAAATAGGCTTCGTACAGAACCCGTGAGCTCTTCTTGTATTGGAATATCAGACTGCTAATTTCCGGTTTACTTGGAAGGAGAGGAGCTTGGATAGCTTGCCTATGATGTAAGTACGTCACAGCTTGGGAGCTATGATGCTGCACAATATCAGCTTCCAGGCTCTATACGTCAGCCACTTGGAGCTGATAGAGTGAAATGTCTAGGATGGTGAGCCACACCATGTTGAAATTCCTCAAAGCTTGAAGGCCGCATCTTTCCTGGCAATGTGCGTCATGGCATTCGCCATGGCAATGTAGTGGAGGTGGTCACTTGCTCATCATTGGTCAGCTTATTTTGTACCACCCCGCGACATTGTGCTCGAAATTCCTGATGCATCGCGAATCGGTAGACTACCTTTGATCGACAATAGATTTGCTAAAAGAATGGTTACAAGCTTTATTCTTGGTATCGTCAAAAAGCAACCCTGAAAAGATCATAAATTCTTATCCATGGGTCTCTCCTGAAATCGACATGACATCAAACTAATGATGCATGCAATATCTAAGAAGTTCAAAGCTTCCCCCAGTTTTTCAACCAAGAAATATAACTCTCTTCGATCCAGTGAATTCTAGCCCCGAATAGCCATCCAAAACGCGTCTTCAGGAACCGAGTGCTCAATCCTTCGACCGTGTTGTCCCACTCAATAGAGTACGTACAGTACAAGGAAAGCACGCTGCAGGAGACATCTCCTTCGAAGTTCAGGCGCCACCAACATCAAGCCACAATTTTTCTTTTCTTGGTTTGATAGAGTGTCTCCACTTCTCCATTGGATTCGAGCCCCTGAAACCACTGAGTATTCTGACACGAAACGGTTAATCGCTCCGTCTTTCATTAGCCACATTGCAAGGAATATTTCCTGTTATCAAAAATGTGCGTCGTGACTATGACCATACACACGCGTGCGATATATTAATATCGCGGAGATTACATCACTAGCCCAAGTTTAGTTGGACCGTGCCGCGCGAAGCACTCGCCACATGCAAATTGGTGGGGACATCTCGGTTAGGCCTTCCCCTTCATTTCGGGTCGAAGCGACAATGTTCTTGTTTTTATAGACTCGGCAACAGGATTTATGCCTGGAAATTATTTTTTGTTATTTTGGTTGGTTACATCATTTGAATTCCTTTTGGATGGGTAAATTTTGGAATGTGCGATAATTTGAAGATTCAAGATTTGGGTGGTGGGTCGTGGGTCGTGGGGTGATTTATTGGGTGAGCGAGTTTTGCCTATTCCTCCTCCTTTATGATTGCCCTGTTTCTCAGAACAATTTGATTCTCGTATTGTATCAGATATATGCGTATTTCGTGCTTCATGTTCTCGTGTTTATGGTCTCGTGATATCTCGGCACAGTTCTTTTTGCGAGAACCACCAAGATCTTACAAGAGTCTAGATGCAGCTATTTAAGACCAGATTGGGAAAGGGGATTTTGAATATAGATACAGCAACAATAACCCTTGTTGGATATAGAAGAATATACACACGTCTATCATATTGTCTATTGGATGAGAGTTAGGCCGAGTCCAAGTTTCGAGCAAGATCACAAGTCACACGTGAATCCAGGAGATTAGATCAAGTCGCGAATATTACCAAATTTTTATTGACTAAACAGTAAAGCTACATATACATAAATATTAAACGCTGAAATAACACGCTGGCTTTTGAATCGTAAATTCCGTGTGCTGAAACCATTGATGAAACACAAAGTTCAAAAGAATAAACCAAACCAAACCATCCAAGTACCCATCCATCCATATTCATTACCATCCGGCCTGATAGATCCATCCATTCCAAGAAATAATACCCTACCATAACCATAGCGCCGACCCTAATTACCAGGTCTCATCATAAACGCAGTAGGAATTCTGATTTGCAGACTAATCCCCTCATTTGTACTCTTGACGTCTAAGAAAATTTCACTTGGACTACTTGCAGCACCAGCGTCTGCGTTTTGCCCTGATTTGCCGGCCAGAGAGCCCACATCTCCAGATGTTGGTCCATCGAGGTTTGGTTTCTCAATGTTGCCAATAGATTGGACTTGTTGTGTTGCTCTGGCCTCCAATTCCTTAGATTTGAAAGAACCAATTGCTTTGCCTGAAAAGTTGGAAGTAGCTTGTCCAATAACATTTCCTTGGTCATCAAAAAGGTATCCGTCTTTGATAACAGAGATACTCTTACCGACAATGTCATTGATGTTTGGAATGTTAACTTGAACGTCTTTGGCACTTTCTGTTGCGCTCTCAGCTTGGTCCTTGACTCCATTCACAGCATCGGTAGCTTTATCAGTACCAGGGATTCCTCCCAATGCACCCTTAGCTTTCTCGCTATTTTCACTCAAAGATTTCTGAGCATCGTCTGTAGATGGTAAACCACCCTTGACATCATCAGTTGAGCCCTTAACGCCATCGATCTTCTCTCCAGCAGTATCTTTAGCATCGCCAAGTTTCTTTTGCGCATCATCTTTGGCACTTCCAACTTTGTCTTTGGCATCGCCGGCGACTCCATTGGCTTGTGACTTGGTATCATTGATTTTATCCTGGACACCATCGGTGGAATTCGAGGATTTGTCTTTCAAGTCACTTGCAACTCCATTGACCTTGTCACCAGCATCTTTACCGAGCTCGGATGCGTCGCCAGCTTTTTCTTGTGTTGCATTTTTGACCTTACTGGTAGCCTTGTCAGCATTATCCTTTGCCTTCGATCCAGCATCTTGAGCTTTGGAAGTTGCATCATCAAAAGCGTTGGTAGCTTGATCAGCTTCTGGAACTTGTTCAGTAGTCCCTTTGACTTTATCAACTCCTCCCTTGGATGCTTTAGATGCTTCATCTCCAACATCCTTGGCTTTGTCAGTTGCGCCGGACGCAGTATCCTTGACTTGATCAGCACCAGGTGCACTATCGACAGTGTCTTGAGCTTTCTTGGAGCTGTCATCCGCAACACCGTTAACTTGGCCTTGGGCTTTTTGGGCAGCCTTGGAAGCCTTGCTTAGGAATTTCTTTGGCCGTTTAGCAGCTTCCTTCGCAGGCTCAGGGACCGAGTCTTTTGCGTCTTCGACAGACTTTGTAACTTGCTTAGTAGGCTCAGACTTAGGTACTGACTTGAGAGGCTCGATGCTTTCCTTGAAGTCGTCTGGGATAGGAGGTGCTGAGGTAATAACATCCGGTTGGACATCGGGAATAGCTTCAGCCAATTCATTTTCTTCCTCTTCTTCTTCATCATTTTCCTCATCTTGATCATCTCCCTCTTCTTCATCCTCGTCCTCTTCACTGACATCTTGTTCCTCGTCATCTTGAACATCGGAATCGTCATCTACTTCGCCTTCATTTTCGGCTTCATCTTCATTATCTTCTCCGTCATCCTCACCATCTGCCATTTCGATGCCTTCATCATGTTCCTCCTTCTTGTCTGCCTTGATTGGTTCTGCTTGTTCAGCCTCACCCTCGGATTCTTCGTTTTGATCTTGGGGTTCTGGCTTAGGTTGTGACTTCTTGGTCTTTGAAAATTTCTTTGGTCGAGGCTCTTCCTCCTTTTGTTCTACCTTCTCTGGCTCTTCCTGCTCATCTTCAGCCTCGGCTTCAGATTCCTGATCTTGCTCTTCAGGCTCTGGCTTTGGTTCAGGTTTCTTGGTCTTCGAAAACTTCTTTGGTCGAGGTGCCTCCTTCTTTGGCTCAGGCTCAATGGGCTCTTCCTCCTGTTCAGGCTCGTTGTCTGCTTCCTCGTCATGATCTGGCTCGTCTTGCTCAGCTTGGGGCTCAGGCTCAGATTTCTTAGCCTTTGAAAATTTCTTTGGCTTAGATTTTGGCTTCTCAGGCTGGGGCTCCTCCTTCTCAGATTCGTCGTTATCGTCTTGTTCGCCGTCTTTCTCTTGTTCCTCCGGCTCAGGAACTGGCTCAGGTTTTTCGACTGGCTTTTTGAACTTCTTGATCTTTGGCTTGCTTTGAGACTTTGGCGCTGGCGAAGGAGATGTCACTTCAGGGTGTGGTATATTTTTGTCAGCTGGTGGTGTTGCCGGTAATTTAGGTGCGAATTTCTTGGCCTACGTTGTTTTAATGTTAGCCTTCTGACTTGAATTGAATATTCTTTCAGTCTTTCTTTCTTCCTCTTGCTTTCCTTCTCATCCCTTTGATAAGGTCCTCCTTTGGGTGGAACCAGAGGTGAAGGCCAGGAATTTTGTCCGGAAACAAAGAGGAGTATAACGGTCGGCGAGAGAAGGCATATAAGCCAGAGCAGGAAACTTACTTTGGTGGTGGAGCCCTGCTTTGCGGATTTCGTTACATCGCTGGTATCTTTTGGGACAGTTGGTGTGTTTGGAACCGATGGCTTTTCACTAGGTACGGAAGAGGTATCTGCTTTAGGAGTTGAAGGCTTCTTCTTGATTGGGGTTTTGTTTGTCTTCTTCAAGACTTTCTTAGGAGCTTCTTGTGTGTCTGCCATTTCTGCGATTTTTGCGGTTGTAGATGATGTGAATTGGATGGAATCTGGATCGTAGCGAGATGTGCGTTGCTTTACTAAAAGCGTCCACTGATAACGAACAATAAAGTGAGGAGACAGTTTGACGGATACCTTTCACAGGTATATAGAGGCTTCAGTAGTGTAACAGTTAATGACACTAAAGTTGAATGCTGTGTTCATCTTAGTAATTAGATGCGCAAAGAATGATCTCACTGTCTCCAAGGTGTCCCGAAAACCAAGGCTGGGACCAACTATGACCCAAGTTCTGATTGGAATACATCATTGCGTCAACTTTACAAGAGCTTACAGGCTTCCCCAGAGTAGAACAAGGAAGTTTGGCCCCAGAGTGGATGGCTATAGCAACTTGCATCATATACATGCAACCTTGTAAGTTAAGGAAGCTAATTGGACCTGATCCTTCAGCTTACGCGCCACAATAGCAAATTGGAGCAATGCTGCGGGGATTGTTTGAAGCCTTGTTGTGATGTCCTAGAAATCATCGATCCCTTTTCGATTTGTCGTTGGCATAAAAGTGTCCGATGGACGAGACAAATTGCGCACCAACCGAAGATACCTACCTATGTAGGAAATCATAAGTGTTTCATTGTCTCGGAGCAAATTCAACAAAGCAACAATACATTTCAATGCATATTTGACACTTTGATGATTTTGATGTTCCATCGAGATTTGACACATGATGTAGGCTTACGATTTTCTTCATGTGGAACTAGCAAGGATGGTAGTCTGCGGCAATAATTGCACTCACCAGCCACATTTCATGAATAGCTACACGTGAAAAGACGAAGCTAGAACAACCAACTTGTCGTCCGAGTCTTATTCTAGTGCAACGCCAGTCGTCTAATTGTTTCACATGGACGGACAATAAAATCGGAGATATTTGC
Organism: Botrytis galanthina; assembly: GCA_004916875.1. Taxonomy (NCBI): domain Eukaryota; kingdom Fungi; phylum Ascomycota; class Leotiomycetes; order Helotiales; family Sclerotiniaceae; genus Botrytis; species Botrytis galanthina. The sequence continues at coordinate 22,146 of PQXL01000048.1, forward strand.
TTTGAAGTTTTTGGAATACAAGTTGTCCGGAGAGATTTCCTATTCACAAAGGATTCTTGCATTTGAGTAACATGATACAAAGCGTTCAAGGTCTCATGTTCACGTTCTGAGCGTTGCGCAGTGCTACAACCTACAAACAGAGGGAATAAGTTGGCAATACGAAGAAGCAATTAGCCATGGTTCCCAAAATGAAAGTAGAAAAGTTGGAAATTCGACAGGGGCCGGCGGTATCAATTTTCCAATCCGGATATCTGCCAACTAATTTGCTTCATTTTACCTAAGGTGCTTATGTTGGTAGGGAACACAATCTGCAAGCCACAAAATCACGAGATACTAAGAATCTAACGCCGAGGGCGGGGTGGGAAAAAAAAAGAAAAGTTTAGCGATTCCTTTATTGTGTGAAATTGTCATGGTGCGTAGAAGCTTCTAATTACACCCCGTTTTTGAATTGCGTGGAAAAAGTGACGGTTCGTGATAGTTTCCTGCTAGAGATGGACGGCAAAGCAATTTCGTAAGATTGATAATAATAAAAATGAGATCGCTTTCCAATTTACTGCCAAGATTCTTTGAGACATGACTCAAGTAGTTTTGACAGCAGGGCTAATTTAGAGGGACTCGTGGAAACGACGTGTGCCGTTAGGCTAGTACACGCTATTGTGATTACGAGACAGCCTAGAGGATCACTGAAGGTTCGGATGGATTAGGGCTTATGGAGCGCTATCTGATAACAATTTTTCAGTTCCTGTCGGATAATGTCATCGGTATTTCTGCAACATAATTTCTTCATATCAATGATAGATAAATTTAATGATCTAAGAGTACAATCGTGGCAATTCTTCCCACATAAAATCACGGTAATTTATATGTCAATAGAAGCATCTCATAGAATTTCCATATCCAAGATTTTTGATCATTAAATCTAAAAGTACAATGCCATTCATTATCATCCAAATATCCCGAACCCCACCACACCCAAAGCACCGCAACCCATATCATGAATAGATACAGTAACACCAAAGAAATATGTGAAAGACTCTCCATGTAACACACGGTATATCCAATTGCCTCTAGCAAAGGTTCTCTCCAATCTATCCAGAACTAAGCAACACGATAGATGTTAGAATGGATAATTTTTGCGTTTAAGACCTGTTGAAAATAATCAGCTCGACCGAGCTCGTAAATTGTGTTGAGAGGTACTTGTTCTCGACATTTACACTGAGGAGGATTGAAGACTACATATGAAATATATAGGGAAATAGGCAAGGGGGAATGTGATAGAACGTACAATAATGCCAATGTCAAATCACCATGAATCTTGGCTTTCAACTCAATCTCAATTTCGAGATTGACGTCTAATCTCAACTTCAAAGGCTGCTTTCCTTGCTCTTTCGCTGCACCACCACCTTGTTGCTGTTGCTGTTGCATTTGCATCATTTGCATTTGCTGTTCATGTTGTTGTTGCATCATTTGCATTTGTTGCTTATAATCGTTTCCACCATCTTGCTCAAGGAATTGAGGACGATCTCTCCTCTTACGACGGGGTTTGCGTGCAGGAGCTTCTTCTTCCTCCTCTTCTTCTTCTGGCTCAGGCTCCTTAACCTTACGACGGCGATGCTTCTTCTTCTTCTTTTCCGGCTCAGGTTCAGGTTCGGGTTCGTTGTGAACGGCAGTGTCTTCGCTCTCTTCTACTTCCTTTTCAGGCTCTTCGTCTTGAGCTTCTTCGCCGCCTTCATTCTCGTCAGCGGTGGCTTCGGCACCAGTTTCTGCCCCTTCATTGTCGTCTTCTACTGATGCCTGTGCCTTCTGCTCCGTACCTTCTTGTTCTTCCTCATCTTGTTCCTCTTCTCCATCCTCGTTTTGTTCCTCATCTTGAGCTTCCTCTTCTTGCTCTTCTTGCTCTACTTGCTCGTTTTCTTCGTTGTCTCTGTCAGGGGTGGCATCAGGAGTTGGCGCTCCCTTCTTACCACCAATGGGTGTACTCTCCTTTGGCGGCATATTGGCTTGTGTATTTATGGGATGTACTTAGGCGGTGCAGTGAAGGATTTAGAAGATGAGGAAAACCCGTGTGAGTGAGAAAAAGGGTATATAGCTAAGAGTCAAAAATATAGACTCAAGAAATTCTTTCAAATTAGATACGAGGAGGAATCTAACTCAGCACCGTTGTAGATTTGTCTTATATGAAAGCCAAAAAATGTAAACTTGGAAATTCATGCCAAATTCTATGGAGCAAGCTTTCAAACAACTCAACTATGACATAATCGCTGCCTTCATTTTATCCTTGTAAGAGGTGTAAGATACAGGGGGTTATTGTGTTTTTGGACATAATGGAGGCCAAGAATCCTGGATTAGATGATTTATCGCAAGGATTTTGGTGATAAATGTGGGTTTTTGCCAAACCGACGTGTGCATGTGGGTCATAAAAAGCTACAGGGCTGCTACTTGCACCAAAAAGGTCGAGTCCATCCGTCCACCAATTCGAATCTCCGAATCTAGAGGCGCAAATTTCTCGAAAATCAAGGCTAAATGGTACTCGAACAAGAACTATGGTAAATAATACAATGTTTTCTGTTGTCTCCTAAACTTTTCAGGGCCTTTGGGTATGAAAACTTTTGCACCCTCAGCAGCTCTACAGCCTATACTAGAAGTAAGCCACCAGCCACTAAGACCTTGTTCTTAAAAACGTCAAAAAAGCTACCTCACCAAGGTTAGCACAAGTAGTGCTTTCAGGTTTCATGATTTCTTCCGCATGATATCATTTTCAATTGAAATGGTGAGGGGCTAATTCAGCATTAGACATGGGATTTAGACATGGGATTTGAAGAGATAAGTTGTGGCTGGTGAACAACTAAATCGACATCTTCCGTCCCCACAGCACCTTTCTGACACTGAATTCAATTAATTATACACTGTTCCAGTATCCACTTCCACTTCCACTTCCACAAGACATACCATTCATACAATACTACGATAATACGATTTCACGATAACGTTCAACCTTGAGGACAACAAGTCAGATGAGAATCACGAGATGGCATTATTTTTGATGTTAGTAAATGCTATACCGACGGTGATCGGTACCGCTGAAGCATTAGATGTTCAGAAAAAAGAGGATTTGGCTCAGAAGCACAAGGCAAAGTTTTTTATGACAGCGAATTTTGCTCTAGATGGCAAGGCTGCTCATGAAAAAGAAGCACAAGTCGTTCTGCGCGACAACAGGGTATGTTACCACGAAATTCTATGTGCTTACATCGATACCATTGTAAATATTGAAGGAAAATACTGATTTTGAACGATCTGCAGATGTATTTAAACCACCCAGATGCGCCGAAAGAAGGACATCGATTTTGTGGCTACTATTTCATGTATCCAGGCACCGAAGAACATGGCTTGGTATCGACGATTCAAGATAATCCTCCGATGCTAAATTGGATATATGTCGACTCGAATACTTTAGAGGTGCGATATGGTGGGCGAGCAGATACGGTGGACAACTTAGCACACCCATGGGAATGGTCAGAGGATGAAGTAAATTTAACGCTGGAAGAAGATGAAGGATTTGTTGCAGTGGAAGTTGAGCCTGGATTATGGCAAATATATTTTGATAGAAATGGGGATTTCTCTGGTCTGCCAACAGGAAAGAAAATACAGGAAGTTTGTTTGCTCCGGCGAATGATGTGTGGATGGAATAGTCAGCTAGTACCAGCCGACAGGAAAAAGGAGGGTGGTTAATAATTTCACTACTGGAAAATAACATAACACAAAATGAAAATCTCATGATACCCATCCGAAGTCTTCCCATTCACACTGCACTGTCCAGCCTAGACCAAAATACTCTTGTTACAAACACGCACGAGACTCGACAAATTCGAACTATTGAAGGATTAATCCTGTACAACGATTCCAAAATAATCAATTTACATGCAATATGACGAAATCCTGACTCTTTCAATCGAACATGGGGAAAAATCGCGCGAGGTAATGCCTGTAAATGCTTGTATCTGACCCACTAGGATCAATATATTCTTCCCAGCCACAGAACAACTGTTTCGCAATGTGCCAACTTTGACACTGCATGGTGGGTGAAAACTTGCCAAAGAAGGACCTGGAGAAATTAGCTACCAGCTATTACCCCGAAAAACAAGAAAACGGCTTTGGCTGGCAAGGGGGTCTGCATCAAATGGGATGATGACGTGGAATCAGCGCAAGCAGGTTCGATTCTCGAGAAATCCACTCAGTCTTTCTTTTAAAGAACACAGGTTCGAGTCAATCATATCCTCATTCTCCTCATTCAAACAAACATCTTTCCATTTTCTTTATATCCTTTTAGGATTATCAAACCCCCGTTTTTTTATTTTCAACACCCTTTTATACGGAGGTCTCTCTCGTAGAGCTCTACTTCGACAATGGCTAGCCAAGCCAAGCCAAAGGCTGCTGCCACCAAGACTGCCACAAAAGGAAAGAAGGCTCCCCCCAAAAAGAGACAACCAGAGCCTGAATCCGAATCGGAAACCGATTCCGATGATTATACCTCCGACGAAGAATCAGAAGAAGAAGCACCACCCCCACGTCGACCAGCAAAGCAAAAGCAAAAGCAACAAGGTGGTGGAGGCGGAGGCGGACCCCTCGGTGGTGTCAGTGATATGGTTCCTTTGAATCAAGTTGGTGACACCGTCGGAGGGGCTGCCGGCCAAGTTGGAAATACACTTGGTAACGTTGCTGGCGGTGTCTTGGGTGGTGGTGGTGAAAAGAAGGGAGACGACAAAGAAGATACACTTAGATTACGGTTGGATTTGAATCTCGAGGTAGAGATTACGCTGAAAGCGAAGATCCATGGTGATCTTGAATTGGCACTATTGTAAGTTCACACCACCTTTATTATTTCCTCAACCCCTCCTGTTCTGACGTTAGTACAAGGGATACTGGTGGATAAACATCTCTTACATGAGTATTTGTTGCAGAAACGGTTAATAATGTCGTCCGTCCCCATTGCAGCTTGATGTAGTCGCAGCTTACTGTATGATCCGACCTTTCGTTATCTTCGAACGTTTTATCTTTTCATCCTCTGAAAAGTCTTCCATGAGGACGCAACTTGGTTAGAAACTGCTGCTAACAGGTTCTTCGTAGGAACTAATTGGCTTTTCGATATTTTGTTGCTGGGAATAGGATCTTTGGATTCTTCGGAGTGGGACATGGGAGGTTAGGACCGGATTCTGATGTTTCGAAGGAGTTTTTGAGTGCATGGAGAATGGGAGAATGGGAGATTGGGATCGGGTTTTGACATGTTCCACACGTATTATATACCCATTATCTAAAGTGGGAAATTTAATGCCTGAATGACTTTTCCAAACTTGCTTGGTTTTATATGAAGTGACCATGTATGATGATGTAGTTTTCATGATTCTATGATTGTGTGACGTCGTGGGTGCTATTCCTTCGCGACTTCAGGGGAAGCTCCGGAGTGAATCAACCGAAGGATTGATCACAAGAGGGTTAAAGATGCCCCGTGAATTCGATCGAAACGATCCTTGCTGCAAATAACTATTGGGAAGTAGATAGCAAGATCGGACTCGCAAATTCTAGTATCGCCGTCGTCAAATTGCCAGATTTTTGAGCAAACGTATGCAGGATGATTGTTTGAATAATGGATAAGACCAAATTTGTAATTGTATCTGTAGACAGAATTTCTCATTTTTCCTAGGCAAAGAACTCTGCTTCCAAAGGAGAACGCCTATACAGTAGACTGGAAATATAAAGTCTTACCAACATTGTCGCACATACAATTGGAACTCCGTACAGGAGGCTATCTGGTCCAACGTCATGAAAATTCCACGCCATGATTCTAGCATACTCGCTAAACTCCATAAACGAGACCACACATCTTTCAATATTGTATTTAGCTTGCAGTAAAAAGCATAAAAGTGGATGTCATGTATGTTTTCTATATATAAGAGTGTGAAAAGTGGTGGAGGGATGATGCACGTCATTTGGGGTAATACCCATAACTTCAACTCAACATCTCATTCAGCCATATCAAGATCCGTTACTATAGTTGTAGTTCCTTGCTATATTCAGTAGCCGTCGCAAAAAGTCCACAAATGAACACAAGTTCAATATTGCAAAATAGTTTACCTCACTGAGATGTTTGAATTCAACTCTCCCCGGAGTAAAGTCTGAATTGTCGACCATTCTGCCTACAGATAATTGTAGCCATCACTTATGTTACGCCCTCGTGAAGTAAAGTTTCCCTGATCAGGATCTCTGTTGTGCTAAGAAGAGGAAACTACTGGGTTTTTCCTTGGCTTGTTCGGCTTTGTGTACCTAGTCAGAGAAGGCCATGTGTAGATCCTCTAGCGGGAAAGATATTTATGTAGACCAAATTGAATGGTAATTGTAAATTGGAATATCGTTGGTCCACGTTCTGTTTGAGCATATATGTCATGTGGCTTTAGCAAAGTTTACCTTGTATATAATTACTTGAAGGGTATATGACAGGAGACCTATCTCTAGCTTAGCTCAGCTCAGCTCAGCTAATGCTACGTATTGCGGATACTTTTATCTATGATCTGGCTCTAATTCCTTGTGCGAGCAATTTACATTTTTCCTACTGAAGAAAACAATCCTTTTTTCTAAGTCCTTCGGCGGAGGGCTTAAGTCATTCTGCCCAGTCTGTCGATGCTCATTGTGAGCGAGGTTGTGGCTCAAATTTGCTGGTTCTGTCAGTGGCATTCTCCTCTCTCTCTGCAGTGCTTTACCAATAGAAGATCAAAATATCATCAAACAATATGCACCGAAATCTTCATACTCCAGATTCTACAAGTACCTGTCGGGGAGCACACATTCCGGGATTGCTTTTGGCCAACGAGTTTGTTAATCGGCCCATTATCCATTACTTCGGCTGTTCATTGACAGCAACATAATATTTCGGCGAAGCATTTAGCCCTATGGAAGACATATTCCAGGATTCATTTAGACAAATTTTTGAATCTTAGCAGCAGAGAGTAGATGATCTAAAAATACATCACGTAAGACTCTCAAGAATTTTATGATAGAGGGACAGGAGTTCGATATTGTGGAGCTATAAGGCATGATAAAAACAAAAATTTGTGTTTCAATGAAGGTTGTAGTCAAGGGGAGCGATTATCACATGCCAATTCGTATGGAAATCTAACTTTTATATATGTTCCATAATCATGCTGGAAGTAATCACCCTGCCTTTTGTCTAGTAGCAAGATAAACTTAAACAGTCATTTTTCTGTTGGTGATCTAACCATTGCATGAGCATGAATTAATAAGGCATATATCATAGGAAAGTCTGCCTTCTTCACCATACAAGGCGATTTTGCGCAAATCTAGTCAACAAAGGAAAATATAATACAGATTCAAAGGATTCCACATTCAACATTCCTATTCCATGCTCCACTAGAACCCCTGTGATATGATCCTGAAAAGTTAGAGGCCAAGCTGGTGTATTCCAATATCTCGCCTTCAAGCGTTTCTCATTTGCAGCAGTGATTTGAGTGTTAATTCTGTGCAACTGTGCTGAACTAAATCTCTAGAGCCACTGAGTTCCTAGGGCTTTGGCGATTGAGGAACTAGAATAGTAGGAGTTCGTGATATCGTATATAGGATTTGAGATATCGGTTAAGGGCGCATCATAAAAGATATCGTGGTAGGTGATATTGGCTTTGAGGACATCGAAAGGTGCATTGCCGCTCGCTACGATCATGATTAGTGCCCAGTGTATACCAGATGAACTGTCCCAATATGTGAGCCAAACTTTGATGCGAAGACCTCGAGTTGCTGAATCACATAAGAATAGAGCTCAATACCATCGGACTTAAAGTCTAGAAGTAAAGTCAGGGTGGTACTTGGACTGGATTGAAAAATACAATTCCAGTCCTTCAACGTGTCATTCAAGACGGTAAACCGCTCGTTTATATTCTCAAGAATCTCGAGAAGAGGACCGATATATAGAATCTGGAGAGTCCGTTCTTGGGTGGGTGACTTTGTGTCATGCCCTACTGGCAGATCTTGGCTTTCGGCTTGGGTAGAAAGATGGATATCAGCTTCGACACTGGCACAACCAGCCGCAAGAGCTTCAAAGAGAGGGACAGCACGCACATAGTCGTTGCGTGAATGACAGGTAATTAGGATGATTCCCTTGGTAGAATTTGGGTTCCACGGCGATAGCAAATTCAACGAATCTTTGGGTGCAGTCCAATCGTTAATTATCGTGCTAGCTCTATTTAGGAGACATCTGGGGGCTGTGCATCTTGCCAGCGTGATAGCCAAGGATAACTAAATTTTACATCCATTACACTCAGTTCTTGAGTTTGAAGTATCAGATATTTGGATAGGTGTTGTAAGACTCACAGGACGGTCAAAACAACAACAACAAACCGAAAAACAGAGATGAAAAGCCATATCCTATGAATTATTCTGTTCCCACAGTGGGTCTGTACACACACTCTTCGCCTAGCGGTACGTTTTGATTGAACGGTACTGCAGCTTGGATCACTGCCATATTCAAAAGTACTCACAGTGGAAGCAGATGGAATTTCTGACTGGTGATCTTCCGTAGAGTCTGAAGATGTTAGCTCTCGTACAATAATAAGAACTTGGTAGCTCTGCAAACCAGACTGTGTATATGCCATGGCTGTTCTGTTTGAACGAATAGTATATTATGGGTCAGAATCTGGAGTTGATGATGACGACGATGTGAAAGAGCAGCAAAACATTGATTCGAGGAATACTCATGCATTTCTCGACGATGGAAATACTTGTGAGGTAAGAATAGTTGTGCAGCCATTTAACTCAGCCACCGTTTTATTTTTCCTCCAGACTGTCTACCGAAAGAAGTGCCTCGCTTAATTCCTTGAAACAAGAAACAAACATTTGGGCCTCTTTTAAATGTATTTTCTATTAAATGTAGTCAAAATCTGTATTCTCTTCGATTAAAGCACTACTTTCGGAGTTCTTAAATTGTCCAATGAATCTGTTCGCAAACTGTCCCTTCCTTGGGAGAAGATATTTGCAAAGAAAGTGCTGCAAAGAAGTCTAATCAACGACAGCATAGTCCATCGAATATAGTAGAAAGATAAACTGGATTGCCAATTCACCTTGTGTACTTTAGACAGAAATAGGCTTCACACGTATCGCTTGAAGGTAACTTTCACGATGACTGATGCGAAAGAGAACTGATTCAATGATTCAGGTGTAAATCCTCCAAGACTATCTTTGCCTAAGACATGTATAGCTTTTGAGTCTATCACTTGATTTGGAGAGTTACAGGCGCTTAGTTTGCCCAAAGTTTGGCGGATATTCAAAACGGGATCTACTGTCTTTTGGATTTACCATTCAATCAAGACTTAAGTACCTTTGATTCATATTGCGCTTTATATCACATGGGCATTGACCGCGTTGTGATGAGTATTCATTTCCGCGGCAGATATTCTCAAATTGTTGTAGATCTATGCAGATAGGGAAGAGAGATCGAACAACGCAAGCCCGGGGGTGATCGAATATTTGGCACGCATCTTGTACGAATGATACACTTCGGCGAAATTGTGATCATCCACTTGCCCAAACGCCTCCGCTGGAAACAACCGCATGCTAATCGCCGTCATATCATCCCGGTCTACCATCACATTGCTCTCTCGAAACCATGATTCATCAAATTTGCTCTCGCTGAGTGGATGTATCAAGTTGACCCAGTAATTGATGGCTCTCTCCCACTCGTCATTTTCCATTTGTCGATTGGACTCAAACAACTGGCGTACATTGAACTCTACCCCTGGAGGCTGGGTCATATGTCCCGTTATTCCCGCCAGAGCTAACTCTGAAAACACGCAAGCAAAGACACGAAAAGGTGTGATATGTCTCACACCTAGGGCTTCCTCGATTGCCTTCCAACTGTGGTGGTATCGGCGAGGATCCTTAAAAAATGGCATGTTACTAATGTCCGGCTCTATAGGTCTGGGGTCATTCTCGATCCACTCGAAGTTGAGATATGATATGCCCAACCTACCCAAGGGAGGCAGCATCGGTAAAGTCTCCATCCACTGGGGCATTCCGACTGGCCGATCAAGTATTCCTGGACCGTAGACCCGCGTTCGAGTGTACATTTTTTGAACACACCACAACGTCCGAAGTTTTGTGCTGAGTATGTCAGTGAGAGATGCTTGGGCTATGGGATGGCTTAAGGCAATCTTTCCTGCACCTCCAGCGCTCGTAATGTCAATAGGCCTACTCGACCTACAGTTTCCAACCTCTCCCGTAAAGTGCTGTTTGTCTGGAAACAAAGTATCTCCAAGTATAGCTAAGTGCTTGAGGCCTAGGTCTCTTGGATCGAATGCTTTGATATCATGGAGGATAGCAGCAAGCATGTTGATATCGCGGATATCATGACCAGGGTGGAAAAAGAGAACATCGTGGTCAGGGTTAACTCGAATGTGACGGTTGTTTGCGAGTGGTAGACGAAGATAGAAGTAGTCTAGCGCCACCCATCTTGATTCTTTGGAGGTCGAGAAGATTGTGCTGATCATCTGATTCGCGGCGGACTCATTGATTGCGAGTTCATAGGAGCCACCACTTATGATATTGCCCATAGAATTGCGAGCAGTGTACATTTGAGACTGAATGTGTTGAATTTCAGTCTGATCAAGAGTCGCGAGATGGATGTGAATTGAGATGAAGCGGGGTCGTGGTTGAAGTGCCAGTAGCCAAATACGTAGACGGATTTCTTTGGGAAGAACGGGAAATTAATGAAAAGACGTGATTCCAATGTGAGGTTCATTCTGCTTCGATGATACGAAGTGTAGATCGTTGAATAACGTAGTCATTTTTGCCCCCCCCCCAAGTGGTTGGCTTATTTTCTCAAACGTTTGTGGATGGTAGAGGTACTTGTAGGGTAAAGTCCTGCTATTTGCGCCGCAAGATACAAGAGAAAAACTAGTTAATATATATCATTGAAAACGTCGGGATCAAGATATCTGAATCCTCTTCTAAGCTGTGCTGAGGTGGCTTCATTGAATGTCCAACAGTCGTTTTTGTTTCAGGATCAGTCAGCCAACCAAGAGTGTTGACTCTCACAGGCACATCATGGGGTGTTAAGCCCACATTATCTGTACCCTCAGAGAGGAGTAGTAGGCTGAAAGCACCAGGGCAAAAAGATCCCACGGGTAGAATAATCATTTTGAGTCAAATTAATCACATGATCTATGATGTGGATAAGATCATGTGATGATCTAAGGATTTATCCGGATTTGACCAGGGTTTCTGACTTCCTACGGTAGCCTGTTAATGTCATCATCACCAACCGCAATTTCTCCTTTCCTTGATGGTGGGTGAGAATTCTTTCGACTCATTTGTTCAGGAAACAGCGATTGCCTGAAGCAAAATTACCAACATCATATCACTTACCTAAATGAGCATAAACTCCATAAAGACAGTATGAAGAGCTAGGCTGTTCAGCTGTTATGGGTTTGCAGATGATGCCAGAGGAAAAATCAATCCTCGAAATGACAACTCACATTTCACGGATAGCCACTGATTTATCCGCATAATCATAGATAGTTCGATTCCCATGGTAACAATCTAGGGACATGAACAAACACATTTAGCCCACTGCATCATCCAAGCCTAATCAAACTTGCAAACAGAGCAAAGCGCGCTTTCCTTTTCCCAGACTATGTTCTCGGACCACAGCTGATCATGCTTCCACATCTCCATCGAAGTCCGATCCGGAATCAACAGCAATCCCCCCACTCGCAACAGTTTCCTGAGTAAACTCGGTTTCTTGAGTTCCCTCATTTTCACCTGATTCCTCATTCTTGATGTCGTCTTCCTCATCGCTCGTACCTGCCTAAGAGAGGGATGTCAGTAAGCATAGTAAGAAATAGCCAGAGGAGGTGTACTCACATCCTTGATCGGAGACTTGGCTTTTGCTTTTCTACCTGGGAGACTTCGTGCTGGTGTCTCGGGGGCAATCTTGTTTTCTTTCTCATCGTAGTTATCGAATTCTAGTTCTTCGTTGTCGTCATCACTATCAACTTTCAAACGTTTTTGCTTCTTCAAGGGGCTGCCTTTGGGAGCTCTGCTTTTCGTCGGAGACTGTCTTTTTCTCGGCGTTGCTGGTGGCGAGGAGTTCGCATTGCCGTTTTGTTCTTGGTTGAAGTCGGGCAACGTCTTTTTGAATCGCTGCCATCGCATTTGTGCAGCTGACTTGGTGGGAACGCTGAGATCCTTTGCGACTCTGTCCCAATCAATGTGGCCAATATTGGCCTGCCTAAGAATGGAAACTAACAACTTCTTTTCTGCGTCGCTAGACATGACTGAATCTGAAGGTACAATGGTGTTGTGAAAATCTGTATCAATGTATGTATGGTGTGAAGGGACTGATGGACAACAAACAAGAACGGATCACTGGTAATTAAGTATTTATCACCCTGCAAACTTCATATAGTCTCAAAGAAGTAAATTCTTGAGCTGAACCATTCTCCTACTGCAAATTCTCAAGGCGAATATCGCCATCAGTTGGAAACAATAAACACCCGCTTGGACACTGGTCTCCCCATCAACCTCCTCAATATTGCATGACAATCTGAGCTATCAATTTTCTAAGCACAAAAAGTCCTAATCGGAGTCACCCCCCTCCTCCTCCTCATCTCCATCCTCATTCTTGAAGATCTTTCTTTTCTTTGACGCAGCCTTCTTCCCTCCGTTTGTACTTTCTGCCGCATTCCCTGTCTTCTTGCCGTTTCCCGCCTTCGGTGTAACATTCATGCAGTTCTCCATTTCACCACCGACCTCGTTCTTGGCCGATTTGTCCGCAAAAATACCATGTTTCTGCTTGTATCGTATCCAACGCTTGGCTGCAGCTTTTCCTGGATGCATAGCTTTGATTTCAAGGTCCTTTGCTAGTTGCTCGTAATCTAAAATTATCTCGGCAAGCTTGATTTGTTTGAATACGGCTGCGATAAGTCGTTGGTCTTCGGCGGATTCGGTTGACATTGTGATGGGTCTTGGGTTCTTTTTGGGACACGGGACTGCTGATCAAATATATTAGTCTCGTAATGAAAAGAGAAAGTTACCAATAAAGCGTTACTGACTGAATGTGACTTTGCACTGGATTTTCGCAATTGCAGTGGTTGCTTAGGAGATGTGATATAAAGGTAGACATGCATTTATATAGATAGACAAGACAATGACTAGATTCTGTTACAAGGGTGTTGAGATAAGGGAATTATTTCATTGCTTATTATGTTTCTCCCTGTGCATTTGCATTCGAAACCAAAGAATTACGTGTGGCTGCAGAATCTCTAGCCTCTTCTCCTGACAACAACTCATCCAGCATGTTCCCACCATCCCCAGTCTCCAGCCATTGCATACCAAACTCGAACTGGTCATTTTCCTGCTTAACCGCGCCCAGACCTTCCAATGGCTTCTTGTCTTTGTTCGTCTTCCTGCCTTTGCCAGATCCCGGTTTCGAAGTAGACGCATTCAAAGAGATGCCGATCGACTTATCGATTTTCTTGCGCTGAGCAGGTTGCTCGTTTAATCCCTCCGTCGCGGCTGCACGCTTCCGTCCTCCGTTTTTGCCCCTCTTTTTGTTATCGAAGACCGCAGCTGCCTGTCCAACATCCACATCATCAGCAGATGTTTTGTCTCCAGCTGGATTGCCAAGTGCCGCCGTTACCTGTTCGACTTTCACATCATCTCCGACTTTGTTGTTCTTATTGTCCTTGAGGAGCTTCGCTTTGAATCGATGCCATCGCACAGCAGCAGTTCCGGGCTTGATTCCCAGAAGTGCGCCTAGTTTGTTGTTGTCGACAGATGGAAGAGGATCCCAAAGACTGAGAACGGCAATGAGCAGTTTTTCGTCGTCGCTCTTTTCAGAGGGGTTGGCTTTTGGAGGCATGGTTCTGCACCTTTCGTAGATTCTGCGACGTGATGATGGTGATTGTTTGTTGGTCCTATGTTATGATGATGGCGAAGCTCGTTTGAAGATGTAACTGTGTGCAAAGTTGTGAGCATTTGATCAAAAGAGTTCAAGCGATTTCACAGTGTCAACAAATAATCGTCGAATGTAAATCTGAGCTCTAGTTGATTCTTTGTGCATACATGCGACTGCCTATTTGAAAGACCCCTACTCCCGCATTCCTACACGGAGTTCCATGTGGCTCTGAATCCCTGTAAAGATCTCAAGCCTCCCAAGCCTCGTCTGGCCAGCCCTTTTCATTGTATGGCCACCCAAAAACCCCTGACTCTGCACTACTTGTTCCTTTCTCCGAAGCAGTTGGGTTCTCGGCTGGATCACTTTGTGGATGATTTGTCTCTCTCTCTTGCTGTTGGACTATTCTAGCCTCCTCCTCCAGACGCACCTTGTACCTCCACCAACGCATGGCCGCAGCTCCCGGGTTACATTCGAGATCTGCACCAAGTATTTTGTAGTCGAGTCTGGGTAAACGTTTTTCCTGATGGATGATGGCAGTAAGAAGTGCATCATCAGTGTTTGTTGTCCCTTCTCCAGTACGGAGCTTTACTTTGAGTCGAAACAAACGCATACCTGCAGCTCCGCAATTGATACCGAGATCTTCTCCTAGTTTTTTTGTATCTATACGAGCAGATCGCCATTGCATGAAGACCGCGATAAGAAGCTTGGTATCATCGCTGCGTGCCATAGCTCCACTTGTTGTTGTGCTGCGGATGCGGGAATGGATGTTAAATGGATAGATGTGATAGATTTTCGTATGGTGTGGGTTGATAGCGGCTTAGGACTATTTTGCATGGATTTATTCTCACAGTCATTCAAATAGTAAAGCAAAAGTCATTGAAGAGTCAATTTCAGGTGTTTCATTGATCAATTCGTCAGCTGATTATGTTGACTTCCTGAAGAATCCATCCAGTTCCCAACTGTCTCAATGATAACCCCGAAACTTAAGTAGACTTCATTCTTTGAGACCCTGCATTATGTTTAAACCAAATCAGAGCCCTCTGGGTCGTCGAATCCAGAGCCCTCTCCTCCATTCATGAATCTCTCCTCTTTGATCTTCTTCTCCGGCTTTCCACCAGCGCCACCAGCCTTCTTGCGAGGATTTAGGGGCTTCTGCTTCTTGGCAGCAGCAGCTACGTCATTGGATCCCTCAACTCCATCTTCGATACCAGCCTCTTCCATATTTCGCTTCTTCTTTCTGCCAGAACTAGCAATCTTCAGATCTCCAAATGTACCATCTTTCATCATGGTAATAATACGAGTCCACTAGTAAAGAAGACATCAGTGATTGACCATAGTAAAAGTGTAAAATTGAATGGTAGAGTAAACTTACACGAGTGCGTGCCGCGGCTGCGCTTGGAAGACCTAGATCTTGAGCGAGCTTTTCATAGTCCAACTTGGGATATGTAGCACCGGAGAGAATTTGGTTAAAGACGGCTGCAAAACATTTCTCCCTGTCAGTCAAGGGATTGTCGGATTTTGGTGGCATCTCTGTAGATTTGATTGGTTGTTAGAGAGCGGTTGTGTATCGTTAAATTGTCTTAGATTCGAAAGAAGGTTGTGTGGGCGTGCAAAATCGTTCGTTGAGGGAGATCCTTGATGACAATTCTACAAACGTGGATGGATTTTTGTGGGATTGTGCGGAAATATCGAACCGAAAGGTGACAGGAAATCTACAGGGTAAGAAACTTGCGAAGCGATCGGTTGGGATAGCACTAGACTATTAGGAGCTAGTACCATATAGATACTCTCGAATGACTTTCTGCATCTGTGCGTGCTCGGCAGTTCACTATTGATGGGTGACTCTGATTGTCTTTAGTTTCTCATGATTATCACTACCAGAGAACTCCTCACTCAAGCAAGACACCATCTAACCATCTTCAATGACTGTTCAATCATGATTCATTGACTAACTTCATGCTTACTATCCGAAGCGCATTAACACATCATGGAATTCTTCGCAGCATACCAATTGACTGTATCTCCATCATCCCGTAAGAGCCCCGCCTGCCTCCCTTTTCGCATGATCTCAGGCCTCGTCCTCACTAGTCTCCTCCTTAACAGCTTTCTTTTGCTTGCCCTTCCCTTTTCCCACTTTCTGGACACCTCTGTGTGCGATGAGATTAGCATGCTTCACTTGAGAAATTAGAAAGGATGTCAAGAACCTACTTGACTTTCTTGGTAGGAGAAGGCGCAGACTCGTACATGTACGCCCCAACTGGTACCTCGACTACTGGTCGTTTTCTTGCCGCAGCTTCATTAGGCTCCTTCGAAGCGATTAGACCCCCCATGTCTCCAAAATCTCCATCTCTGAACTTCTTCATGAGATTAAACCATCTCTGTTTAGAAGCTACTCGGTCGCGAAGGCCAACGGCTTCTGCCAATCTCAAATGATCTGGTGTTGGGAGGGGTTTGTTGTTAGGAGCGCATTGTATAAGTACTGCAATGAGCATTTTGAGGTCTTCGGCACTTGGACTTGCAGACATGTTGAGTTGATTTGTTCTAATTTGATTTGAGGGTTTGTTTTCGAGTGTTGTTGTTATGGAATTGGAGAAGAGGTACGGTATTGACGGACGTGGAGTTGGAAATGAGATTGAAAATTATAAGTTAACATCCAAAATCCTACTCAATTAATATACTGCATCTCACATATCAGAAAGTTTCACAAATAGTTCTTCAATTGACCGTGTAGATCCCTGTGGGTCTAGATGTTTGCATTTGATACTAACTAGACTCGCCTAGTCATGCATTTACTTTTCCAAGAAAGTCCGACAATCGATACAATTCTCCGACACCCTTGTTTTCTGTAGTCTTCCATTGCTTATTACCATGCGCAGACTCAAGCCTCGTTGTCCGGGTACCAGCCTTGATCTTTCACCCAACAGCACTCTGGCCTGACAACTCATCCCTTCGATTCGCTTCCTGCCTTAGTGGTTCATTTTCTGGTGGCGCGTTTGCCGGCAGTGACTTTCGATCGTTTGGTAGGGGAGGGCTCAGACTCGTTCGCCATCGTGTCCGATTCCTCAGCTGCTCGTTTCTTGACCGGAGAATCTTCTTCGCGTTGCTGGACAGCACTCTTCTTCTTCTTTTTGTCTGCATCCGGATCCCGAATCTTGAGATCTCCCTTCGCTCCTTCCTTCAGTTCGTCCGTGAGTCGTCTCCATACCCCTTGTGCTGAAGCATAACTAGGCAATCCGAGTTGTTCTGCGAGAATGGTGTAGTTGGGAACTGGAAAAAGTTCTTTCTCGTTACTTGAGAACTGTGACATTGCAGCCATAAGAATTTTGAATTTGTGTTCTATTGGTTGGGCTGGCATGATGATGGTATTTCGCGTGGTGGAATTCGTGTGGTTTATTTGTGGTTCTCGAGATTGGGATGAAATTACTTGAGAATTATACTATCGCAAAGGCATTTCACACGATTAAATACTTTCTGTCATATTCTCCAAGAACTTGTTAAAAAAAGTATTATTCATCCAATACCCCAGAAAAATCTAGCAATATGATTTCTTTGCCTCGCATATCCGCCCCTTATGCAGAGCACAGACAATCCCCTGTCAGCCACCAACCACCAATATATGCACGTCTCCTTCCAGCTTAGGCTTCAGCCCTGCACAATCTCAATCCCAGCAAGCCATTATCTCAAGCCTCATCGTCGGGACCATAAGCAAAGATAGCATCCTCAAACGCTTTGTCCCCTTTATCGCTGATCTCCAACTTCACAACTGCTTTTCCCTGTCCTTTGTCTTTCTTTTTCATCGGGCTCGGGGATTCGGACTCGTCGTTGTCTTCGATGGTGACCTTTCGCTTTCTACCTCTTCCACTTCCATTGCCAGCTCTATTGACAGCTCTGTTTGCGTCTTTCTTGGGCGAGATGTTAGGAGTGGTGGGAGGAGGTTCGATTCCATGTCGTTGCTTCAGACCCCTCCAGCGTATTCGAAGACTCTCAACCATGGCTCTGGTGATTTCTGCAGGCTCTAGCTCGGGGTGGAGAGATTGGGCGAGGACTTTGAAATCGACTCTGTCGATCTGTTGGAGGACTCCAATCATGATTTGTTTGTCGTTGTCGTTCATTGTGGGTGGTATTGGGAAGTGTTGAAGTGACTTTGTGTTCTGTGGGAAAGAATCGGTTTAGTTGAGGTCTGACACTTGTTGTATAGAGGAACAGATATTAATATACCCATTGGGGTGTATTGCTAATTCTAGAAATGAACTAAATATGCAAAGATTGGATATCAGAAGAACAAGCGTGAAGGTTTGCTTTTCGAAGCCTGCATCTATTCCATTTGTTTCCCGTGTTCCCGGCTGTTACCTAGTTGACCTGAAAAATATCTATCACATTCTCGCATAGCCTACGCCTCGTCCTCGTTCTGATACCCTCCATTATCTTCATCCTTGACAGCCAAATCTTTCATTCCCTCAACTTCCACGCCAAGCTGTGTCTCTCCATCTTCCTCTTCCTGCTCATCCTCCGCATCACTAGTCTCTTCCACAAACTTCGTAACCCTGGCTCGTCGGGACGGCAATCTGCGTGATGGTGTGACTGGCTCTTCAATTTTGACATCGAGATACGGAGCATTTTTGTCGTAGTCCATTTCCTCGTCCTCGTCCTCGTGGATGTCTAATTTCTCTTCCTCTTCGTCACTCTCTTCCTTGATTCGGCCGCGTGATTTCTTGGGGCTTCCGCGGTTGTTCTTCTTCGGACTACCTCCTGCCTTTTTCGGTGAGATCAATCCGATTTTCTTGCCGACTCCAGCTGCCTTTCTCGGAGTGATTGGTGGTGCCCCCTTTGTAAGTTTTTGTTTGTAGCGATCCCATCTGCAGCGAGCGGCTTTGGACGTAGCGACGCCGATGTATTTTGCAAGTTCTATAGATAGTGTGAGGTCAGCGTTTGGTGGTATTAATTTGCAATGAACGATAATTGGGGAATGGTTGAGGGGAAGACTGTATACCATCGTAATCAATGCGGCCAACTTCGATCTGGGTCAACACTCCCATGAGGAGCCTCTCTTCCATGGATGCCATCTTGAGAAATAAGATAGATTGTGTATTGAAATGTCTGTTTGCGATGTAAGAGGCTCAATTCGTTCAAGAAAGTGCTAAGTAGAATGATAGTGCTTTGTGAAGACGAGAATTAGGATGAGCTAAGTTACCGAAGCTCTTGATCTGAGAGAATGAAATAAATATCTGATGGTGGGCATCAAGATCTTTATAGTGGTATTTTGCTATTTTGTGAATGAAGCTAGACCGAATCGAAGAGTTTCTTTTCCTAATTCAATAGACGAGGTAGGAATATTCCGGGGGAGTAGGCGTCCTACTCGGTTTCACAGTTATGCACTAAAAGTTCATGAAATCGCCTTCTGGCATGAATTATATCTGTATTCTAAGATCAAGGTTCGAAGTTCACAGCAAAGAGACAAATCCTAATCGAATTTTCGGTAACAAAATTCATCCCGGCGCTGAAAATGCTCCATCCTCACATACTGTAAGATGCTTACAACGCCAAACCTGGAATAGTATCGCAGTAAAGTCTGAGTGGTGGGAATTCAACGTGTATCTAAGCTTCCCGATCTTCCTCGCCACTGTATTCGTCGACCGGTCTGCCTCTCTTCTTCTTCTTGTCAGGAACTCTTGTGTAGTCGATGTCCTCAAAGCCAGACTCAAACCCCTCGTCTTGACCATATTCATCATAACCGTCCCCCTTATTACCACTGCCCCGCTTACTCCTCTGTTTACTTTTGATACTTTTCGTCGCACTCTTCAGAAATTTTCTCGCCGGCATCTGCATCAATCTCGCCCCCTCGGTTTCATCAGCCAAATCTCCATCCGTGTTCTCCATCTTTCTCTTGCCAGTTCTCTTAGGTGACTCTAGACCGGTTTCCTCTCTTTTGATCTCAAACTTCAGCGGCGAGCCCGGCAGATTTGTTCTAGTAGCTTTGGTGTTCGCTTCGACCTTTACAGGACCAGGGCCATTTGCTGCTTCATCGCTCTCCTTTCTGTCCCCTTTCTCATCCTTGTTTCCAGAGTTCCTTCTGTGATTCTGCTCGTTATCTCCGCCATCATCTCGACCCTGATTCCCAGCCGCTCTGTTTGGCCTGCTAATCCCAAAACTGTTCAAAAGACGAGTCCACCTATGTCTGGCAGCATTCGGACCATTAACGCCCATGTCGAACGCTAAGCGTATGAAGTCGATTCTGCCAATTTCGAGTTGCTTGAAGAGGGCGCCCATAACTAGATTATTGTTGTTGACATCGGCAAGAGTAGGACGTACCCCATCAGTTCTAGTAAAACATTTTTTGAATCGGTGGAAGCGATGCCGAGCAGCATTCTGGCCATTAACACCCATATCTTCTGCTAGGCGTTTGAAATTGATGGCACCATGTGCGCCAATATCGATCTGTTTAAAGAGGGCGGTGAGAACGAGATTGTTGTTTTGGGTCTCTGCGTCGGTCGACATGATTACTGCAGGTTCGAGTTGGTTGAGTGCAAATGTCAAGGTTGAGTGTGTCACTTTGGCAGAGAGATTTTACTGTTGAAGTTTGGATGCAGACGAGGATGTGAGTAATTTATGAACGGCAGGTGCGAGTTGATACGTTATGGTTACCTGCAGCTAGAACCAGCTCGAGTTCAACTTGAACTTTCTTTAGTTTTACCTGATCATTTGTCCGAATATTCTGATGCAAACTTTACTTTTTTCAAGAAACCCCACGATTGTTCTCGCAAAACTGTCTAATCAATGAGACAAAAGGAATATTGATAACGGATGTAGGTTCAATGGTCCCCGCATACAAGGATAAGTGCATGGATGATGACAAAATTCTATCACATTCGGAACAATGAATTACAGAGGCGTTTTCTTTGCGCCAAATGCCACTGTTTGTATTGATTATGAGAGAAAATTGGGAGATTGGAGGTAATGCCTATCTAGAACTTTTCCCCAATATCGCTATCGCTGGCATCCTAGCTTCGTCCCTCGAACCAAACGCCCCAACCTGTATGAGTTTTCCAGTTCTAGTCAGAAGGCTGCCTCATCATCGTCAAAATCCTCATCGGATTCTTCTACCTTGATATTGGTTTTGGCAGTGACCTCATCCTTGATACCCTTCTTGCCACGCTTGACTTTTGTGATAGTAGTCTTCTTCTTGATAATCTTATCCTGAGAGACCTTGTTTTTGGCAGGAGTCTTGTGATTACGCTTGGGTGTAACACGGAGTGCCTTGACACCCTTGCCACCAACATGCTTTCCACCGTCTTCCTTTGTGATAACCTCCGAATCCTCACCACTGGCTTCTGCTTCGGTCTCCTCTGCAATGCCTGCGACAACGACTTCCTTATCCGCGGCCTTTTTGCCCTTGCGCACTCTGATTCCAAGACGAGACCAGCGCTTCTCAGTAGCTGTCTTTTTAATTCCCAAAGCTGCAGCCACGGCATCCACGCTACCAGCAACGCACGCATTGATTTGCTCTTTTGGAACGTTTTCGATAATGGCCCACAACAAGTCTATCTCGGCTTGAGTAAACTTGGCTTGGTGAGGTTGTTCTGACATGATTGTTGAGGTTGAATTTTTGGAGGAAGTGCGTGTGCGATTGACTTAGAGGGGGAGGTGACGAACAGATAGACTGCAATTGATGACAATATAAGATTCTCGATGATTCGGAGAGCCGGAAGATATTTCGATATTTGTTTTTCTTTGGAAGTGTTTTGGTGCTTGTGGAAGTATCAGAACTTCGGCTATTTTATGTGTGGTGAACTAGCGCACAGGCCTTCTTGAGATTGCAACAGCACTGGGAGTTGAGATAATATTAGATATCAGCCTTCTAGTTGAGAATTGAAGTCATGGATAGATACTCCTCGAATACTTTGGGTTCAAGGAATATCGAGAGAAATGATTCCACGCATGCCTGATGGGAAGTTTATCCGGTATAGTTCTGAACGACCAAAACTTACAGCCGGTGGTAGATACTTTTGTTTACAGCGCTGGGGCGAGTGTTGCGTTTCACTATTTAGGCAGCATTTCTTTCTCAACAAGAAAAAAGTCTTTTGAGGCGCGAATCTCCATGGTGTTTATTTGAGTTGCCATAGAAAGCTTAAGAGACTTTCTTTGCTAAGACATGTTTCAGCTTGTGGGTAATTATAAGGCTCACTACAAATAGAGACAAGTTACCATCAAACAACTACTCCCCCAATCGCCACCTGTCAAGCATCCAAAGAACTTTTCGCAAGGCAATACCGTATCGACAAGAAACATCAAACTGACATTCGAAATCTTGACTTCAAACGCAAACATGCCTCCCAACCCGAGAATTGACAACAACACTCTTGTTTGGAATGCTATATCCAAGCAATTTGACATCGCAGATGAGTTCAAGGGAATCTGGAATAAGCTCGACCATGATCGCTTGATTGCAGATATGGGTGTTGCCAACAAAAATGCAGCCCATCATAGATTCAGGAGATGGATATCCTCGATGGCTGAGCAAAGCGGCCAGTTGAGCCCGGATAACGAGGATGTGGGGGAAGCTGCGAACAACGATGAACCGCCCGCGAGGGGTCGGAAGAGGGGCGTGAAACATTCATTGAAGAACGCAATCAAGGCTGAAGGAAATGTGCCCGTGTTGAACAAGAAAGTTGCAGGAAAGGGAGCAGCTACTGGTACGAGAAAAAAATCGAAGGATAAGAACTTGGCTGACGAGGAACAGAAATAGTAATAGCAAAAGTCTCATTAGACACCGACGAGGATGACCTGGAAGAAGGTTATTGAGATCGAGAACCACAGGCTCGGGGACAAGTAATTGAAGGCTAGCATGCCCAAAGCCTAGCGAAGACTACACTGGCTGAATGCTTAGGTCGAGGACTCGCACTACAATTATACTATGGACTGGAAAAGGGGGCTACAGGTGGGGGCTGATAGTGATAAATATTTGGAATTTGAGGGCACATTACAAGTGTTTGGTATTGCACTTTGGGACCAGATTTTATTTTGAGATTGGATCTGAAAGCTTTTCCTGTCCATCATCGATGTTCTTCATTTTCACCACTTGAATGATTCTTGAAGAGCCATGTGCAACACCTAGGCTCCGCGCCCCTCAGATACATGTTCTCCTCCTTGTTTTTACCATGGTGCGAATACAATAGCTCCAAAGAGTCTTTGAGTCATTATGTATCCGTTGTGCGATAGCACAATGATGTAAGGCATGTATGAGACAACTACAAAGCCAAACATAGTTGCATTGAGGAGATTGATTGTGGTGTTCTACAGTGTGTACCACTATGACACATGATTATGGATACTCCTGGTGTTCATCAAAGAACAGGTAGTAGGTGTGAATGCTTCAATGTTTCAAGAGTCGTCAAGTAGGACTTACTGATACTTCCAGGTGGAACTCTCCAGCAGCAGTTGTTGGTTGTTTTTAGTCTACAGAGGTCTTTTAGTTATTGAGTTGTTCGAGGCACGGACCAACGGAACAACATTTAGGGTGCCCGACCTTGCACTTGGCCACAAGATCAATTTTATCTTTTTGAGGTCTTCCAACTTTCAAAATATCAACAACTACGATAATTATGGAAACAAAACAATCACAATGCAGTTAAAAACTCTGCATGAAATATCACAAAGGAAATTTAGATAGGAAGAATGCTATATGGACCGCTTTTCGATACTGTATTTGCTTTCCTTGGGGAACGAGTAGACGGCGACGCTTCCACTCCTCTCGACTCTATGGAGCAAAATTGCCCCAACTCCTCGCAATCCCACAAGTCAGCTTAACTCAAAGATGGTAGGTTCCTTTTTGAATCAGCGTATCATACTTCTTCTCAAATCCCGTTCGAAATGAAGCTGCAACGAGTGGCACGGCTCCCAGGAATTACCTTACTTCTATTAGAATTCGGCTATATATCAATTTTGACTCTGGACCATCTAATTTCCTATACCTATATCATATAAAAGGGGGAATTAATCTAGAGGAGATTGACATCTGAGGCGGGGCGTGCGGCTCAAACCTGGGCGAGGGGAATGCCGAGTGCTTATACTGGGCCCGAGTTGCTGGCATTTTGTGTCCGATTGGTTTGATACATTAACCTTCGCTCTCATTCATTTCGGAATTCCAGATGCACCAGAAAAAACTACTTATAGATATATACGATACAGTGCCTATTGAGCTACTCGTCGTTTAGACATTCAAAATGCCTTTGAGATGGTATTGCAAAGTTTCTCCTGCGGCATTCGCTACTATATTTCTATTTCCCGGGGTTTTTTGATGTGTATTGTTTTCGTTCCCAGACCAATTCCAGAAGCTTCCGTTCATGCTACCGTGGATACACACATATAGACAGCGAGTGCTGTCTGCAAAATCATGTTTTCGCTTGTCTTGTATGACTCAGTATTGGGCTATTTCCATCTACAACCCCTGCTTCCTTGATGGCTCGGTCTGGAGATAGTAAGAATAGGGAATATTACATGCTCGATAGATATCACATGTCGAATTGCGAAAAGACAGGTTGAATAGTTCAACTAGGAGAAGTTTATCTGGGTATCTCACACGTTCACGGAAATTCAGCCAATAGACCATGCTAGCATGGTATCTATTTTCATCTCAGCATTTTACTGTATTCCTAAGAGCCAGGAGAGAGATTATCCTGTGTATCCATTGGGATCCATAGATAATGCACTTTAAGTTTTCTGATACTTGAAGATACATCAGGTGATGTGTATCGCTGCATGAAATACGTGTTTTGTTTTGGAGTAGTAGCCGAACACTAGCTAATTACAGATCACGGAAGGTATATGTCCGTTGTACTATTTCGGCTGATTCTTCCGGTTCAATGCTACGATCTGGTGACAATTGAATTTGAACGATTCGGTACGGGCATGAAGAATTTCCTTGAACGCCGATTGGTGTTCATTACCCCAGATTTTGTGGAAATCGTGCATGTGCCTTGCGGATATCGTACCGCAAAGCCTGTGGAGCTAGATGGATCGTCTAATCACTACGTCGTGGAGATCCACCCACTCAACTCCATCAATCAAATCAGCGGCTTGACATGAAAGAATAAACCTTATATTAAATTAATATCAATTTATGCAGTGCTCTTCTTGTGGTCACAAAGGGGTCCCTCCGTGTAATCGAAAATAGTAACTATGGTTTCATGTACCGGTGTTTTTCTTCACGAGCATTGCTTGATACGGAAGATTCGATGATTTTCCTTCAGTCATAACGTTTTCTTGCGTTTATTATGCAACGTAATCTTCATTTCCGGGCCGACGGGATATAATTGTTCCCTTCGCATTCCTACCGCTGTCTAGGGTGGATCGAAGTCAGTCTTTTGCCCCGTCTTGTTCTTTACATAAATCGTCGGTCTGCTCTATTTCTTCATCTTGGCTTGTATCATCCATTCCATTGTATCTCGATCAAAGGTTTGATCAAAAGTCTTCAGAATGAAAGTATCAGTCGCTCTCATCACCTCTTGTGCAGTTGCTCTTGTCGGAGGCCAAGCTGCCGGATATGCAAAGTGTAAGTCCTTATAATGACAAAGCTTTGTATATATATACTAATGATTGATAGGCGGCGGGCAGGGCTGGACAGGGCCAACAACCTGTGTAACAGGATATACATGTGTATATTCAAATGAATTCTACTCTCAATGCATGCCAGGATCAGGTTAGATATCTCCCTGAGACAATCGTTGGCATCTATTAATGTGGTACGCAGCAGCCACAACTCTCACTACAAGCACCAAGCCCGCCACTACCTCAAGCACAAGTACTACAACTGCGCCAGCGAGCACCGCTACATTCATAACTGGTTATGCTAAAACTGCAGGAACTGTTTTCCAAATCAATGGGAAGAAAACATACTTTGCAGGAACAAATTGTTATTGGTGCGGTTTTTTGACCAACAATGCAGATGTTGACTTGGTCATGTCTCATCTTGCTTCTGTAAGCTTAACAATGCCTTATCATGTAGTAACGACTAATCCATCATAGTCCGGTCTTAAAGTACTTCGCGTCTGGGGTTTCAATGACGTCACAACAGCTCAAGGTTCTGGTAGCGTTTGGTATCAATCGTTCATAGCAGGACAGTCACCAGTAATTAACACCGGTGCCAATGGTCTTCAACGTCTCGACTATGTCGTGCAATCGGCTCAGGCTCATGGAATCAGTCTTATCATCAATTTCGTTAACAACTGGAATGATTACGGCGGAATGCAAGCATATGCTACATACTACGGCATCTCCTTGACAGATTGGTACACAAACGCAGATGCTCAAGCCCAATACAAAGCATATATTGCTGCAGTAGTAGCCCGCTACAAGACCAATACCGCAGTTTTTGCTTGGGAACTTGCCAATGAGCCTAGATGTACTGGATGTGCTACTTCAGTCATCACAAATTGGGCAACCAGCATATCTAAATACATCAAATCTCTCGACCCCAACCATATGGTAACAGTTGGAGACGAAGGATTTGGTCTCACCGTTGCAAACGATACTTCCTACCCATTCACTGCCGGCCCTGGTACATGGTTCACAGATCTCCTTGCTATTCCCACCATCGATTTCGCTACCATTCATCTTTACCCTGGTTCATGGGGAGAGGTTGATTCGTGGGGATCCTCTTGGATCTCGAGTCATGCTAGTGTAACTGCTGCTGCTGGTAAACCATTAGTATTGGAAGAATATGGCTCACCTACACATCTCAATGAATTGCCTTGGCAAGGAACCGTCCTCGACACCGCAACTGCTGGAAGTATGTACTGGCAGTACGGCGACACTCTTTCAACAGGCAAGACTTCAGATGATGGAAACACGATTTATTATGGGACAAGTGAATATACCACTTTGGTGACTAACCACGCCGCTGCATTAAACGCAAAAGCGGTTCCATGATGTGGGAATGGAGCTCTGAGAGAAATTGAAGGAGAAGGAGAAGGAGAAGTAGATGTAAGGAGAGTAAGGTGGGACTGTATATAGCTTTCCTAGCTGTAATAAAAATTACACACTGTTGTTACTCACCACATCAACCAATCGCCATCTCACTATGTGCTACAAGTTTCTATCTGATTATGTCTTCGTGAACCTTGGAAATAAAACTCAAGGAATCAAGACTACTACGTTCTTGTCGCGCCTTTCTCTTCACAACCTTGGTCTAGTCAAGTTACATGGGCACAAGGCTATAATCTTACAAAGTCAATGCTAAGCTAGTTATAACTCTTGGACGCTCCTCGGGTAATTTATTACCCGCGTACGATTTTTGATGACTTATAACCACGTACTTCTATACACCACCCACCTTCTTCTTCCGGTGTCTAACCATCATACACTCCACGAAGTCGCTCTTCCTATCCACTGGAACCACCAATCTGGCCTTCTCCTCAAACCCAAAATGTTCGTAAACCTCTTTGCCCACTGGACTAGCCTCCAAATACGTCTCAACTCCGTCCTCATCCGCCCTCTCTAATCCCCATCTCATAAGTTTTCCCGCTGCTCCTTTGCCCTGAAACTCTGGCTTCGTAGCTATAAGCTCCAGATACCAATGTTTTCTCTCACCCATAATCTCTCTACGTCTTTCCATCAATGTTCCGAAAAAGTGATTCGCAACTTCTACATTACAACCTTGGGGCCATTCTGGTAAATCGTTAATTGTAGCCACGGGAGCAGACATGTCGTTCCATTTTGCGTAAGAGATGATTTCTGAAGTCGGAGAGGACGAATCTTGAACACAGAGGAAATGGGATGAGGGATCTTGGATTTCGGACAGGATGGAATTGTACCACCAAGTCCATGATACGGGAGAGCGAGGGAAACAGAGAAGAGAGATTTCGTCGCTGCTGAAGGCTGAGAAGTAGATGTTTGTGAGGGCTTCCGCGTCGGCAGTGGTTGCGGGACGAAGTGTGAGATTCATTGTGGAATTGAGTTTGGGGGCCAGAGATGCGGGGTAGACTTTGAACTCAGGTTACAGTATTGTCCAGTACCAAAGAAATGATAGAAATCATGAATTTTTTGAAGTAATTTAGGAATAATGATGAAGAATACCTATGTCTTTAAGGGAAAGCTCACAGTATGCCTAATAGAGGAATCGTTTCGCCATTGACCTCATCGCTATCCGTCGGCGTGAGTCAGCCTCTATTCTGCACCATGATTTGTCATCGCTAATTTTAGTCCGAACTCAGTGAACTTCTACTTTTTGTAACTTCAGAAACATCTACATCTACGACTATCTCTAACAGCGACAGAGGCTTTGAGTAACGTGTAGCTGAATTTGTGATATGGAATTGAAACTGCAAGTTCGTAGTTCCACATCGCCACACAGTGAGAGTGCGGGGCCCCACACACTCAGCTGACCTTCTGGCTCCTCTTATTCCTTATTTACCGGTAACTTATCCGAACTTATATCGGGATTTCGCCTCAACATCCGGACCATCAACAAGCATAAATTTGGCTTTTGATATATTAATCCGTTGGAGGAAAAATCCACACCAAAGCTTGGAGCCACGGTCACTTTCTTCAATCTCCGTTATCCACTTTTCACCACTTTAATTTCTCGACGTTTCATCCAAGTGATTGATTCCTTTGAGCTTCTGATCTATTCTCCTACCATTTGTGATATTCTGAAGAAGTCAACGTCAAGATGAAAGTTCCTTTTGCGCTTGCAGCTTTGTATCCTCTTTTTCTTTCAGCGTCTGCGAAAACAATACTTGATGTTGAACCAATATATATTGGCCATGTATTCTACCCGCCTTCCATGTATTTCTTAGCATGGACACCATCCCCTCCATCCGTCTCCAAAGAAGTAGCAGAATCGCCAAAATCGACAACACCAGAATGGTGTCGAACAGCAATTGACGTATCAGACGCCGCGAACTTTTCTATCGCGCATCCTCAATTCACACGAGGCAATTTAACCAATTTACGGTTCCACAACTACTTTTCGGAAGATGCATATATCGAGAGAAATGGGGAGCGATGGGGAGAATGTTATATTACACCTGAGAGCCGAGATATTGGAGGATGTTTTACTGGAGATCGATGGTTTGGATGGGGAAAAAGAACTTGGAGTTGTTGGCCTGTGATTGAGGATGTGCCACATCATCAGATTATGGGACAAGCAGAGGTAGAAATTGGGACAATGCTGAGTTTGAGTGTTGGTAGTGGGTATACTGGAGCGATGGAACGATCTGCATTGGCTCAAGAAACTGGAAGACCAATGGGTAGTGAAGTTAAGGCAGCATTTACGGCGGTCATGACGGGATCCAATTATTGAATGAAAGGTTTCTATTTATCATGATCGTTGTTGCACGTTTTGCTGCGCTCTACTTTCTCTATTTTTTTTAACATTGATAGAGCAACAGCTGAAGTGTAGTTATATGCTAATCGACTCTGCAAGACCAATACTGCTCCCTCAACCAGACAATTCCCCACGCTGGAAGTCTACCGGATGAATTCTATCATAGTCAGGACCAAATCTACGTGGAATGGCATGTGTACCCCGTCGAAACATTTCCTCATTTCTCTAGTGCTCCTATCGTTTACAGCTCTCAATATTCCAGTATCTAAGATCCAATTCCGCTTCCTCCTTTGCTTTCCTCCCATCTTCAAAAAAGCTACCTTTCTTCCCATGGAAGCTCATGGAGAACTTCCT
The DNA here is from genome assembly GCA_004916875.1 of Botrytis galanthina. NCBI lineage: Eukaryota > Fungi > Ascomycota > Leotiomycetes > Helotiales > Sclerotiniaceae > Botrytis > Botrytis galanthina. Next base: position 51,776 of record PQXL01000048.1, read on the forward strand.
TTTTTTACTTCGAGTAATTGAAAAGTAAGAGATGCAGTACGGATGCATGCATCCACACCGGGGTAACCGATACTTCTGCACATCAAACTATGGTCATGGACTACAATATGTTGTCGTTCGGCGTCTATTTCGAACACCATAGTTCTTGAAAGCATGAGTAGTTTGACAAAAACGATAAAAGAGAAAGATGCAACGACAGAGGAGAACACTATGGCAGTGTAAATAGACCTATTGTGTTACCAACATAATTCAACTAGCAGTCTTGCGTTTCAATCTGATCTTCAACTCAAAGTTAACGAATTGCCTTCGTCCCGAAAGACTAGCCTTATCATTCGTATGTCATTTTGTCCTGCATGACAAAACCTTGTTGATTCAAATATCTCAAATCAAAAACCAAATATATATCTCTCGAGTGAGATGCTAGTTTGTCTTGAGCTAGATTTGATGCGAATTCGAGTGAATTTCCTCATAGCCGGACCCCTGATCAAACATACCGGTTGCTACGCATATCAATCCTCCCCACTACTCTGTTCCTCAGATGCTGAAGGAACTGCTATAAAATCTATCATAGAGACTCTCTGGAAAGAACAAGCAACTTTCATCCAGTGAACGCAGATTGACTAGGAGTCAGAGGAAAGGTCGTAATTTCTTTCATCCCAATGTACTTCCATCCAATACAACTTCTCAAATGTCGAGAAAGATATATGCCCCAGTTCGAAGAAAAATGTGTTGCCAATTGCTGTCATTGTCATGAAATGAAAATGGAATGATAAAAGAATGTCATAAGTGACAACAACAACAACCAGTTATCATACTATCACGGTACCAAGAATAGCTCAACAAAACCCAGCACAATTGAAGCTTTTAGCCAGAGACTGGACCCGTCAAGGAAATTCATTATCTCTTTTCTTCACTCAAGGCAACGAATAAGCTTCTTAGCTCAGACTACGGCTAGTCTCTCTGAAGTCATTATTACAGTGGCAACATTGGAGAGTTATATACAGGTATGAGGATGAATCAATGGAGTTATTGGCAGGCATTCACTCTCAGCCATCGATGGAAAGTCACACGTATTGCATCCATTTGATTTGTCCAAATTTTGTTTCTAGTTGAGTCACTTATTTTGCATGGACCTTTCGTTTTTCATCTGCCCTATTTTGATCTTGATATGGATATAAAAGCGAGCTTTTTTTCCCCTGATGATGATACAATGGAAGAAGAATCGTTCGCCGAGAAGACGAAATTTTTTGGATTTTCCGTGCTACAAAAACATCGAAGTTGGAGTTTCGGAAGGCACGTCGTTTTCACAAGATTTCTCTTGCTTGACTCAGGGAAAAGAGTATAGAGAAGATTAAATTAGATTACAGAGGTACCAATGTATAATATCGATGATAGTGATTACATCTTGGCGATAAAAACGCCAAACAACGTCGACAACAATCACAGAAAACGATGATCTTCCAGTAATTTGAGTAAACCACGGTTTTCAACAACCAATGGAATAGAATATTGAGTATCTGCGCTTTAGATTCATCCTAAGCCCCTCTCAGAATGGTCACCCTGCTTCGAAATGCAAATTGCTACCAGAATAACGATGTGGAAATTGACCATCCCCAGATCTTTATATAGCCGAAAATGGATCCGTTAATCGGTATCAGTATTGATATCTGCGGAGAGTAGCAGTATTCACTCAAAATTATATAATCTGTAGAGTGTCTTCAGGGGTTGAATTGATGTTCATAAAATGTGTGATAATTTTAAGATTATCCATCACCTTTCTTCTTCTGTCACAGGGTCGAGCGCTCCTTCCCCGACCATAATATTCATACCCACTTCCAGATTAAAGTCATCCATACCCACTCATCCCATTAAGATACCGAATACGAACGTCCATCAAACAAATTCAATAGGAGATATAGTTCAGTGGTAGAATACACACCTCTCAGTGTGATTCCGAAGATTGAAAAGATTTATGAAAATGAGTCGTACCTTGTCCCTGAGGCAGTCGGAAGATTCTACCGTGAGTGTGTGAGAGGAGAGTTCGATCCTTTCTACCTCCAGATTTTGGCGCGGAATGTCATTTTGTAGAGTTTTTGTTACTTCTCGCCAGATGTGGCTGTCCAGTATCCTCCTTATCTTGGTCTACCCGCTTCAAGGTGAGCCAAAATGGATAACGAGGATTCGAGTAATTATCTTGCAAAGAATCGTGGATATCCAAGACAGATCATTCCAGCACGTCGCTATTCAAAGTTTCACTAGAATTATTTCTTCCTCCATTGGCTATATCCACAAGCCCGAAATCTTTTCGCACAACCTGGATTTGTGGGTCAGACCCTTTTATAAGAATGACAGTGATCTCCTTAGCCCTCTCCTCCATAGCGTCGGCGGTAGGTTCGCACCAAAACTCTCTGTTTGATCCTCTCATGATCAATGCCAGCGGTGATGATTTCCACACTGGTACTTGCTGTCTGTCCATAACAACGACAACTGCCACGAAACAGACCAGTGAAAGAACTGCCAAGGCTGCTGGAAATGCTATCCACGGCCATTGAATGCGCAAACATGTTGCATAGTGTAGAACTTCCCCAACAGCGGGGTCTGAATAGATACTGTTCCCATGCGTTCGTATCCAAGCCGTAGTTATGTCTGAAATATTTGAAAATGTTTCCTGTATATCTTGAAATTCAATGTTGCCATTATCATACAAGTCCAACATCATTCGAGGACCAAACAATTTACCAAAAGTGGTTGTCCTATTATTTGTATTAGAAGATGATAACCACGCACTCACAAAGTTACTTGATATCTCGCCGAGGAAGTCAGAGGCCAACACGAAAGAAAAGAATGGAAGTCCGCTTTGCATAACGATGTTTGCCATCAGATACAAGCAGTGGTGTGAGAGAAGAGATGAGACTAGGTCATTTTCAACTTGAGACGGCATGAAGGACCTATTGAAAGCAAGCCATTGTGAAGAGCTCTCAATTCTATAGCCTTGTTGTGACAATCCGTCCCTTTCACCTTCCGATATACAGTGTGTATCAACCATTCCTATCCAACTCTCTCGTACATCGGTGTCATGATTGCGTCTTGAAGTAAAGCCCCAGGAGTCAGTTGGACTGCTGGAAATCAAGTGTTCTGTAAGTCGAGTTCCGGTAATGTTCGCCTTGTAAGTCCGGATACATGGCTGCAGCGAACACACCGCTGCACCGTGTCCTTGTAGCCGCCAAGGATTTGATGCCACTGTCATATTACCAGTTATCCAAGGTATCGCCGAATCTGGATCTTCTCTTTTAGTCGGATCTACGGCCCTTGGAACTATGATGTAGACTTCCTCATCGGGGTGATTTAAATGACCCAAAACTACCGATCGTGCCAATATGTTCCTGTTCTCATCACCTTCAGGGGAAAGCACATTGCTAATTGTCGTGTTAAACCAAATATTTTTCATTCCATTTTCTTCCTCACGAAAATAGTCTCCGGTGTTCAAACTAGTTGTTGCAAAAGAGCCAAAAGCTTCGCCACAATATCCTGTTGTAGAAGTAACATTAACTTTAGCCCTTTCATCATAACAGGTAGTCTCGAAGATGAGTTTATCCGATATGTCTTCACAACTGCTGCAGTATGCCAATGTTGAATATGTCTCTGAAAATGTGCAGTTTCCTGTTGAACATTGCCAGGTCATCCATTTCTCTGGGGCGTAAATTGCAGATTTAATTGATAATCCGAGAGTGGGGTCCTTCCATGCGCTGTATATGTTGTCAAACTGATTAGTTCTGGGTAATGTCACCTCAAGATTCAGTAGTTCTACCGCACAATCGTATGGGAAAACCAGTTGCTGGAGCAAGGGGTCAACAGCGACAGCAGCTATCAATATTATGGCACCAAGCCCAGTCAGTGGGTGCCGAATATGCTCAGAGCACAGTAACTGGATAGAGCCCCATGGACCACGAGTTGCTCTATCGTAACAGACGACATCGTAAAGTGGACGATGTGAAGAAAACCAAGCCCATTGAAGTTGTCCAATGCACGAAGTGACAATGAAAGTCAGACACGTCTTAAACACAAGACCATATATAGATAGCAGTGTGTTGATTGATATTTGGAATGGCCACTCTGGTGAAGGTTTTCCTGCATTTGGGTAGAGTGTCGTGATAATAATGAATGGACAAGCAATAACGATAAGGCTTGCAAAGAATTCCCACTTCCAGTCAACATAATACTCCATCAAACGATGGCGAATATCATGGACTTTCGCTTGGGATCGCGATGAGATTGATTTGATAGCTATGTCTGATGTACGACTGCTGGAATCGAGAAGAGAAGATGCATCACTGAACGAGGAAGAAAGTTGTGGTATGGACCCAGATTCGTGATTTATTGGGTTGGTGTAAGGCCGAGATTGCCGTCTTAAGCTTGGTGGGGTGAGGTCGATTTCACCGAAATCTAGGTTGGGGAGGCTCGGATGATTTGACATTGGATTTTCAGTACTCTGAACAGCCATTTTGAAGAAAAATCAAAGTTTGAAAGAGAAGCAAAAATTTTCACAATATCAATTCAATCTAGAGGTTGAAAGAATCAATTAATGAATTCAAACTAATCGTGAGGCTTAAAGTAAATAGTGACTAAATCCGAAGTTAGGCGTAGTGTGGGCCACGTCCGTCTTTTAATATGTGGTTGATAAGTAAGGGTGTAACGGCATTCTAAGAATATTCTCCCAATCGAAGCAAAAAAAAATGAAATATGTTTTTTCTCTTGCAGATAGATTACCCTTTGAAATGCAGGAGAGGGGCGTAGGAATTGTATAGATTTTGTCGCAGAAAATTTCCCAACAAATTTATCCTCAATGTAACCTTACCGAAGTGTGTCCATTCCAAGAAAAGGAACATGAAGCTGCACCTGTGAATGGACGATTGGGGCCGTATAAGCAGTCAGGAATCTAATCCTTCTTTGTGTTACAGGAAATTATTTCCATTTACAAATATATTTAAAGATTTTCTATCTTACGAAACACAGCCTTGAGGATAAATTCATGCAGTTGAATGGCGAAGTAGGGTTGATTCGTATTGTCACGTTTTGTGAGTACTATTGACGAAACATCTTGGTAATGATTTATTCTGGACAGGATATAAATGGATTTCAACGATATCTATACCACCCGACTAGAAAAGCATCGTCAGGTTATTAAATTCTTCAAGGTCAGTATATAAAGTCGGGAATTTTCTCAAATCTTGAAATCGGCCCCTCAATCTTCCCTCAACTCAATTTTGTGTCGAATAATGACATTAGTTTTCCCCATTTTTTTCATTCTTTATGTATAGAATCTAGTCATCTTTCCATTGATTATCTCTTACTTCAGATTGCCATTCGGTCAGAGAAGCCCGACATGGAAGCCTCAATACTCCCCCTCATAATGCGCCCCGATTCCTCCCTCCAGAACTTCTGACCTCTCCTTTGAAAATCCAGACAGCTATAACACCAACCACTTCAAGGCTTAAAAGCATCTATTTGACAGCAAATAAATCTTGGTAGAAACAGCAATAATCCATATAAATTTTCTGCCTCCAAATTCTCTACTCCCCTAGTTCTCAAGCCTCGAGCTAGGTTCATACTTGCAATACAATTCCAGTCCCTTGGCTGTGATCTCAAGAAATCGATTCAGTGTCATAATGGTAATTCAAAGCCTGATAAAAGCACTGACAATTTCAGTTCTCTAACCATGGAAGCTATTAAACATCCGGAGACATTTATGGCGAATTTTTGGCGAATAGGCTGATACTTCACGTTAGTTAGTTGCCCAAGGACTCATTAAGCGTGATTGTTGATCCAAATTTGAATACCACCTAACTACTCTCTCGATAGAATTCGTGTGAACTGCAGGCGTGGTCGATATCCATCATTTGAAGCTTCTAATTCTGCCTTAACAAGCTTATATATACATAGCTGTCTTCTTTGTTATTGTTGAAACTTTACTTGACATCTATATCAGCGGCTCAAAGAAGATTCTCCCAAGACGTATATACGAAGAGAGAGCTTTGACTCAGGGATCCGAATTCGGGTCCTATTATGTACTAATTTATAGAGGCGCTTAATTTAAACTTTAGGAACTTGTAGTTCGTTCTGAAGATTACTAGCATGGCTATTAGCTGAAGCGATAGAGTTTTGTAATCCATAAATGTACTGTGAAGATACTGCTAAATGTTGAACAGAGACAAATGGTGAGAATGCGCACAGAAACTTGGCTAGAAATAGCTGGCACCGAAATCGACGGTACTTAATTAAACTTACGAAAATCAATTGCGAATCATTTTCGAATGTATTCGTCGAGTAAAAAGTAGTTTCTCTACAACAAGAGAAACAAGAGAATATCGAAATCTTCAGTACCCAAACTATTTTACAGATCTACAATATTTCAGCTGGATAGTACTACCCCGCCCCACTAACTGCAGGGTAAGCCACCTAGTCGGATTGTTTCTATTCACATACATATCTCGTTCCTACCACATTGTCATGTAAACAGTATCAGCCCTAAGAACTTACAGGCCCAGGAAAAATATTTCCTCTTGGATCCGAAGGGCTCAAGAATGGGTAAAACTCGAATTTTTACAGGGCTGGATATCATCTGCGGCAAGAAGGTGATATAAGTCGGCGCTAGATGCAGAAATACCCATATTGACTCACAAAGCGTGAGATTGAAGAATTTAATAACAGTATCTATCAATGAGTCAACAATAAACTAATTTAGCGACAGTGAAAATGGAAAGCGAGGTTTTATCGAAAAGGACATAACACAACCGAAAATTAATCTTGATAATCAAACCCCGAAAAGCCATTAAATCTGATCACAGAAAAAAACCCAAATTCATATTGGATTTCAAGGACTGAATCAAATGCGCTTCCCGGTAGACAGAAGAACGTTGTTCATCTGAGTTCTTAAGTACGTCCCAATTCTCTACAAAGTGGGCCTGCTAATTTAAGCGAATGGATCTAAATCTAATCATGTTTTTTTCCTAGAACTATCGTGTTCAACTGAGACCACCTCTGGTAGTGCGGATCTGTAATGATTCAACTGAATTTCCGGAATATCCTCGCTAGCCGCTCAAGGGCAATATATCATTTTACTGTCGAACCTCACCCAAGGAAATTCCAAAATGTTCCGCAATATCCTGCCCCACTCATCACTCTAGTCCTCCCCCAGATTTCCAACTCCATTGTATATATAGACCGAAGAATCTTAATTACCCAACTATCAGGATAAAAGTATGAGGAAGCGTATTATAGCATTGAAGGATACTTGAAGAGTTTCAATCAGCACGCATTGATATGAAGTACCAATTTTTCAATCTCAAGTCAGAAAGGTTTACGCTCGAACAATAATATTCGGAATGAAGCTTGTGACGTGAAAGAGATGATAGTGATTATTTGGAATTTGCGACAGTGCTCATGGCTATTGATGATGATAATAGATATTTACAGGCAACAAAACTTATTCCTCATACAAAAGCAAACATTCACGACGATGAAAGAAAATTCCAGGTCAAAAATTGATGGATAAGAACTTCACTTACGCCTTGTCGAATCCAACCCCTCCTCAGTTTACACAGATTCGCCACATCTTCCTAGATCGCTCCACAAACCAAGCACAATCATTTATTGGAGAGTAGCAAAATTGGTCCGATGTCGAAGAATACTATATACCTAGTCTTGAAGATTTTCCGGAAAGGTTTGTGTGTTTGGTGGGTGAATAAACAATAGTTTACTCAATGTGCGAATTGGAACCTTCGACATACCTGATTACAAAGAAATTTGTCAAATCTGGGGATGTATTCACCACCCGACTTAAATTTAGAAATTGAGCGAGAGAAGATGAGGGATTTCGTTTCTGTCTTCTATATATGTCACTAACAAACCAAAGAAGAAGATAAGCAACTCAAAGACTACTCGTTGAATACATGGCAGGAATCACCTTTTGGTAGTCAAAAGCGCAATCATATCTCTATCGATTACATAGTGATAGAAAAAGTCCTACCCATTACTTCCAGAAGGCCGAGTCCCTCTATCCCTCGCAAAATAATCTCGTTAAACTAAGCGAGATATTTGAATAATGAACAACAATTGTCGTTTTTTGATGGTCATTCTTTGTGAATGACAAGTTGAGAACGCAATCACAATGAATAACCGAGTTTCACAGCCAGTGAAAAAAAAAGGTAATCTTACATTCGACAAAGATCGCAGAGCCGACAATTTCTCACAAGCACTCAAAGATTCCGAGGAAAACTGCCACGATTCGAGTGCACCCGCACAGCTTGACGATAGGAAACAAAAATTTCAAAGCCTCATTTCTGCAATAGTTGTCTACGTGAGCTACTTCTGAGTTGAACTTCTAGAAACCAAAAACTCAATTATTTATATTTCGTGGTCTCCCCAAACGATCCCCAATATCCCCACTTTCCCTTACCCAAGACTCTTCGATGATTGTGAATATACCACACTAAAGCCATTTTATTCTCCACAACATAACATTTGAATTGAATTACTGCTAAGTCATCTAGTCTGAGCGAAGCCGGTTTCTAGTTATTTGTATGAAATCTCACTCTATATCCTCTGGGTTCCTGAACTTGTTCTACTCAAGAGGTATATCAGAACCAAAATTTAGCTTTATTGTATGTCTGGTATAAGCATTCATCAAGTAACTGAAATCTCTACAACGTAACAGCTAAGTTGGAAATTTGAAAAGAATGAATACAACCCGCCAATATGCAAGACGCTCTGAGCATCTTCTCCCAGATGAAGGACATGCCTAGCGCTTTTACCCAGGTTAAGATATCCCAGTTTCAAATCTCTATTCCACCTTCATGAATACTCCCCGTCGCAATCCCATTTTCACCAAGTAAACTTCATTACATCATCCAGAATTCCACTCAACTCTCTCTCCCCAAATTCACTCCTACTAACCGACGCATCCCACTCCAACTCTCCTCATTTCCCCCTCCGTACTTCTATATAAAGTCCCCATCTATCAAACATACACTCAAGATAAACAGTCTCAAAAGACCATCGACCAGGATCCAGGTGGTAACGTCAAACGATATTTTACCTGCTGTCTCAATTCTTAATGTAATACCGCCAGAACGAACTAGATTCTCAGTTTTCCGGAAATGTGAAGCGACCGATTCCGCCTTCTCGAGTCTTCGACAAGGAAGACTTTTAACGACAAGAAAAGTTTCGAAACAGCCATCCACAGCAAAAATAATACGGTAATGATACAATACCCCTGTGATTATCGACAACAAAACACCATCCTCAGTCCCAAAATTTCTGCCAACCCTCCATCAATTCCCCTCCACCATGAAACCATACCCGAACTCCCACCCAAACAGCAAGTAAACCCGCGACCCAGCACCACTCTATCCCCCATCCGCCAATCCTCGTCCATTTTGCACAATATTATCGATCTACCCCCCTTCTCCGAGCAATATTTATATACTCCCCTCCAGCTCTCCCCGTATCCCCCAAAGAATAGATCGACTTTCGTATTCACTCGCCAATCTTCATTTCTTCTTGAAGATTCAGCTCTTCGCTACCGCCCCATCACTCATCAACCTCCAACTCCACCCAATAATCCACAAAATCAACACACGCCCACACCATTCAGCCAAATATGTAGCCCCCCTTCCGATTCCCACAGCCCATCACCAAAAAATCAGGACCTCAAGCTTAAACTCAAAGCCCCATAGGATTCTATCCGTACATGCTCTCTCACATAAACCTCAATATCAAACACAAGACATCAAATTCGAGAATCGAGTTCCCTCTCAAGATATCACTAACCAGGAAATCAACAGCTGGATGAATTTTATAGCCAGCTATATTTTACATGAATGAAATGAAATCAAATGATAAGATGTGTCTAATAATCGGATTGCAGAGGGATTTTATTATTGTTGTTGCTGAGATTGTAGGATATGGGAATGGGAATCATGTACTGTATGGAACGACAATACAGATCCAAGAAAGAAAGAAAGAAAGAAGAATATCATGTCATAAACGACAAGAAATTTCATTTCCTTCCTTCCCCCCCTCTCAAATAGATCATCAACAATTCAAGCAACCCCTTCAAATTGAACATACCACCCCCAACTCACCTCCACCTCCACCCCCAAACCCCCGCCGAAACATCAACATTCAGTCTCTCACCCATTTTTCCTTCCCAATACATACTGCCGAGCATTCCAATCCACAGATTCATTATGCTATTTATACATCCATGCATATGGATCTCCATATTTTCACTTCCGGAATTATTCTCGCCTATGCACTCCCCCCTATCCACAAATTTCCTTTCCAAGTTCCCAATATAAGAAGAATAACCCAAGCGATCTATTGATTAGCAACTCACTCAATTACCTGGGTACTCATGTATCCATTACTCACGCAAACATTCTCCTTTAAATTCCTCTCCATGTAATTACCAAGAGAATGATGATCGTATATTTCATTAAATATTTCTAAATAGTTTTTTACCATCCCCCTTTTCTAACCCACTCAATCTTCATTACCCAAAAACTTTCTTGGATCCAAACTCTGAATATCTGCACTCTTTGCTTCCCCTTCAAACACAAATTCACTCATCAATTTACCAGTTGCACAACTATTTTGAATACCCCAACATGTATGTCCTGCTGCCAAGAAAAGTCCTCGAATACCTGTATGTCCAATCAAAGGACCGCCACCACTACTAGCTAATGGTAGATAACATGCTTGTCTGGCTAGGACTTTTCCGTTTCGCAAAGGATCGGATATAGATCCTACGTAATCTAGAATATCATCGCAACTAGATTCATCACACACGACTAAATTTGAAGACTTAGGGAGAGGAATTTTCTCATCTCCTTCGCCTGTACATTGATTGTCAGTACCAATCACCATGTGAAAGAAGAATTACATACCGCAAGCATATACTGTTCCATCAGGTCTAGCATACATCTCTGGATTGACCATCTTATCATGTTTTCTCTTCTTCGCTCCATCTTCACTTTTCCTTCCAAATCCCTTTGGTAAATCAATTTCTGTAAAGACTGCCCAAGGAGATACTTCTGCTTCAATCACAACACTATGTGCTCTTTGTGAAGTAATTGGTGCTTCTGGCCATACATGACTGGTCCAAGGTCCGGCAGATAATATGACATCATTCGCAGGTAACATATGAATATGTTTCGTCTCCTTGTCTTCATAAGTAACACCCTTTACATGATTCCCCGTATAATCAATTGCGGTAACCGAACCATAAATAATTTCGACTCCTTTTTCCATCGCCAAATCTGCCATTGAAGTTGTGAATTGATATGGGTGTACTTGTGCTGTTGTCTCTGGAGTTCCCATTTCCGAATACCATTTTATATTATCATTTTCGAACCAATCTAAAGTCGTTGGAATATCATCCCCCTGGTATTTCTTTTGTTTCTTCATATCGGTTTTGGGTAACTTTTTCCACGCTTCTCCTTCATTTTCGGTTGGTTCTTTAGGATCAGCTTCCGAAATAAGTCGTGCTTGGGCTCCTATGGAACCACAATGTAATTGACGATATCCCCATCTTTTTGCGCCATCATGTTCTTTTGCAAGTTCGGCATGAAGTTTGTATGAAAGGGGTACAATTGATGCTGGACGTGCCCATAATGCCAGTAGTCCACCGGCTTTTCCAGAAGCTGCTGATGCGATGGATTGAGCTTCGATGATGGTAATTTTTGTGGTTGAGGGGTTATATGAGGGGTGGCGAGTGAGGTAATAGGCAGATGTACAACCAATAATTCCACCACCTATTGAGAGTCAGGATGGTGATGTGATGATTGAAGAAACAGAGAATTACATACCAATAATTACAATATTTCTCTTCTTTTCCGTAGGAGAAGTTGGGGAATTTGGCGTTGCTGTTGCTGTTGCTGTTGCCATTGTTTTAATCAAGTGCTCGGATTGTTTCTTGAGCATAATAATGTTTATACAAATAGAGTTTCAGGATGGACAGGTACTGAGTAGCCGTGAGCCCGTGCTGTAGTGGAGGGTGGCTCGGGTGGGTGGTAGCTTGGGAAAGGCGTGAGAAAGGCTTGAGCTTAGAGTTAGATAAGACCCTTATCTTAGCCTGAAACGTTGGAGGTTGCTTGTACTTAGTCAGCTGAAGGAGTAGTCAGCCAGTCACATGTCCGTCAGTCAATTAGCAGTCAGCCAGTCGCCCACTAACAATAAGAACTGTTGGAATTAGCTAGTTAGCTAGTCAACTAGTCAGTTATTAGTCAGTTAGTCAGTTATTAGTCAGTTAGTCAGGACTCAGCTACCTAGCAGTCAACTAGTCAGTTAATCAGTTCTTTCCCACGTGAGAATACTCACTAGCTACTAATGTTTGATGCCTTTTCGCCGCTTCACCATACTGTTTCCAACTTCGGCATTCCCCGCTATATCTACTACCTAATCTAACCTCGGAATAAATGCTAATGTCTCCACTTTATACTCACGTAAACTTTAAATTCTACTAATTACAACCAATCACATCTCTCCATTTTCTAATTTCTCAACGGCACTAAATCAAATCCGAAATTCCTTCCCTTGCCTCAAATTCCACTTGGAACTCTCAGACCCCTCATAATCCCATACAAAAGCTGTACCATCTAGACCTCAAGAGCCTTCACTTTCTTACAAATATTCCCATTCTTCAAACGTCATCCCATCTCTTGATGATCCCCATACACTTTCAATCCAAAGCGATTCGATCAATACGATTCCTTAATAAAACCCACGTCCCTTCACATTTCCCATCTTCTTCTTTCTCTTCTCTATCATATAACTTCGTCGCATTCTCTCGACGAAGTACCTCATCATCCAATATTTGGACATCACGCAAAACAGATTTAACTTTCAAGAAGCATTCCCAAAATTACGTTCAGCAACATATCAGAAATATTACCATGTCGTCCGCAGCTACCATCTACGAGTTCGAACCTTTGAATAGTATGTATTCCTTTCCGCATCATGTTGCATTGCATATCATCGCATCGCATCCCATCCCATCCCATTGCATCCCATCGCATCCCATTGCATCCCATCGCATCCCATTGCATCCCATCGCATCCCATCGCTTCTCATCCCATTCTTGCATACATCCTACCCCTCCTGTTCGCACATGGATAATTCTCACAATCACTATACTAACCACCCATCTCCTTGCAGAAAAAGGCGAACCAACACCCCTCTCAGACTACAAAGGCAAAGTCCTTTTAATCGTCAACACAGCTTCCAAATGCGGTTTCACTCCTCAATATGAAGGACTCGAGAAATTATACAAAGATATGAAGGAGAAGCACGGTGATGACTTTGTCATCTTGGGTTTCCCTTGTAATCAATTCGGTGGTCAAGATCCAGGTTCTGATGAGGAAATTCAAAGTTTCTGTCAAATTAACTATGGTGTCTCGTTCCCAATTGTACGTTCTCTGCATTCCTCCTTTGGATTATGACATGTCATATATTCTTGACGTTTAATCAATTGGAATTCATACTCACAATTACCACACAGATGAAGAAAATCGACGTCAATGGTGATAACGCCGCTCCTCTCTTCCAATGGCTCAAATCAGAAAAACCAGGTCTCCTCGGTCTTCAACGTGTAAAGTGGAATTTCGAAAAATGGTTAGTTGGTAGAGATGGAAAGGTTAAGCAAAGATGGGCTTCCACAACTAAGCCAGAGGCTTTGGAGAAAGCAGTTACAGAGGCTTTGAATGATGCCAAGTCTGAGCTTTAGAGGAATTCGAAAACTGTGTGGATGTATGATTGATTGCGAAGAAGATGAGAAGTCTTTTGGACATTTTCAATTGGGTTTTGCTTGCTTGGTGTTTATCATTTGAGGTGGAAATCTGATTAATTCGTGGTTGTGAATTTTGTATGCGGGGATTATACCATAGAAGAAGAAGCTTTTTTGATTTGAATAAGGGATTGGTTCCTTTTTGCTTGTGCTGGAGATTGTGTATGTGCGTGTGAGTTACTTTGTAAGATCATTGATTCAAAGTAAAGTGGTGGGGTTCAAAGTGGACCCCTCTCTCCCCTCCATTCTTTATATTTTTTTGTATAAATCTCCTCTACTTTCCCATACTTCCCAAGGCATAGCAAGTCATCGAAAAACGGGAGGATCATGAGGCGGAGTCTCCTCATGCTGGATCCTTTATATGTTTTCCCCGGAAAACCATGTCTGGTATCAAAGATTGAAGGGTTCTCAGTAGTTTATCGATGAGTTTGCTGTTGTTATCGTTGCCATTGTTGGTTTTGTTATCGATATCTTTGATCTTGTGAGTTGGTATTGCTAGTAGTAGGTCTTTATGTATTGTAACGTTTAGGTGATATTCAATGAGATTTCGATAATAGGTTTTGAATAGGTTTGAATTGGATTTGAGGGGTTGGCATATACTTGGGGGATTGGGTGGGGCATTGGGTGGTTTGATGGTGATGGTGAATCAACATGGGATGGTTGAGGAGGTTTGAGTTTGAGTTTGGGTTTTGGAGGAGAGGGAGGAGAGGGAGGAGAGGGAGGAGAGGGAGGAGAGGGAGGAGAGGGAGGGGTTATATGTAAATATTGTGAGGATTGTGAGGATTGTGAGGATATAAAAGAAGGAAGAAGAAAACGGGTGGAGATGAGATGGGGTGGATGAATTTGAGATATTTATTATTGAGTGTATAAGGAAGGCGGTCGTAGAGATATCTACTTACTCAGATACCTATTATCCGATTGTTGAACTAGGTAGGTATTGGGATTGTGTCGTGCTGGTTTATCGTTGGCTGATTCTTGGGGCGTGAGTATTGTGGATTTCGAGTTTTGCTTCGAAATGGATATCTGGTATTTGTTTACTGTGTATTGTTTGTTGAATTTTGGGGTTTTGGAGTTTTGCTATGTTGGGCGGAAGATGCATAGATGGGGGTTAAGGGATGCATGCTTGATAGTATCGAGATGTGAGGCAGAGGTGGATTGGAGATGTGAGAAGCGGAGATGGAGGGGAGTGTATAGGAGTTGAAATGGGTTTCTTGGGGTGGGGGTGGAAATTTGGTGGATTAGATGGATGGTATGGAGAGCTGTTAGGGGATGCGTAATCCTTTGGAGAAAGAAGTGTGATTTCTGAGATCATGGGTCGAGAGAGAGTATATAAATGGCTGCTGTCAATTGGATGGTAGAGACAGGATATTATCTAAGCCGGCTATATGGGATTCAGGAACTGGACAAATCTCAGGAGAGTGTGAAATGCGAAGTCGTTCTTTCCCTCTCTTTCTTCTTGGTTTTGGGTGGATCATTGTGGTGTTGCGTTAGAGAATCATAATTTTGTTGTCATTGAGAAACATTGATTGTTGACGAGTGTTGTTGTTACTTTCCTATGATTATCATCTATACACCGCATCATGTTATCTCTTTAGTATCAATTCTACCTCTCTACTTCCTCTCCATATGATCAAATATCCCAGAAAATCAAAGAGTCAAAACAATTTCCAAATTTACACTTCCCAGACCTTGTAGCGGGTCCGCACCTGTTCTCAGAATTGTCTGTCGTTTTAGAGTCGATCAAGAGGATATTTTATTCCCCAAGGACCATATATCGATATAGAGTAAATCCCGACTGGGATTAGCCGACTCAAGTATTCAGAAAGATTAGACGATGATGCTCATTATTTACCTTGTTAAGTAAATCGATGCAGTGAATCAGCGATCCATACTCCTCTCTTCTACTCTAATATTTTTGCACTACATCCCTTAATACACGAAAAAATTGAGAATGAGAGATATATAAAGCACTGCTTCCCCCGACCACTAGAATTACCAAGTCTTAAATACATGGTTAGCAAACATTTTCAACAAGATGCAGTGTCGTTGTGCCCCAATCTGACGTCTTCAACGGAACGGGTTGGAACATCTTCAGACGCAAGCCGATTCAATTCGCAGTGATCAATAACTTACTAATTTTGGTTTAGGATATGTTTTTGCTGTTGCTACGCACTTTATACCGCGTTTGTTGAATTGCAGTAGTAATATGCCTGTTTTCGTTGTCGAAAATACAATAAATTCATTTACTTGCAATATAATTCATTGGTTCTATCGATCTACAAAACTCCATGATCAATAGGATTGCATATACTGAGAGTTGGTCTTCTATGTACCCTTATCTTTTCGCTCACCATTGAAGCTGTTCATTTTGGTTTTGTTCTTTTTTTAATAAGAGAATAGAGAAAGGTTCGGTTGTATTTATATATCACTATGCGCCTTAGGATCTCTCGCTTAAAGCAAATACTTGACACCAATATCGAAGGGGGGGACGGCTAAAAGCTGGGTAAATGAAGAGGGGTATGTGGATTGATTGATTGAGTGGATGAGATTTCGTCATCTTCAGTGTATTGATCATGTACAGTTGGTTAATTTCCTGTATTCACTCTTTTACAATCTCATCAACATCTCTCCCTTTTGGTCCCTATGGATTACCTCAGCAGCTCCACAGATGTTCTCACAAAATCTTCGGATTGCAGCTATTTCAACACCATCTGTTTAATTTCCACATCCACAAAAGCGTTGGAAAAACTGGATAGACGATATGAGGCTCGTCAATTCAGCATTACTTACAAGTAACTCTCTACATTACTATTCTAGCTCTCGAATCTCGGTACCTGGATATGACCAGTTAGAGAGCGGAAATTCGATATCACGGAGGGGGGAAATCTTTCGTGGAGGATTGAGAAATTTTGTTGTCGATTACCCTGTACTTTCTTCTCCGTCAGGTTTTGAGAGTCATTGTTATTCGATAATTCTCGCTGTGATAGATTGAAGATGGTGATGATGCTGGAAATATCTTTGGGAATTCTAGGGTTAGGTTCTATTATGAAGTCGGGTCGTTTATTGAGAGTCACACCAGCTTAAAAGACTGTAATTGGGTCTGAATCTTGGGAGATAGCTTGACTCTCTAGAACCTTATCCTCAGATCGATTTCTAGTATATACTTTCTCCAGGTAAGAAGTTAGAAGGTATCCGTACTATCTTAGGGTTTATACCGTAAGTGACACTTCGGAGTATGAAGACAATTTTGTGCGGTACAGATATTTTCTGTAGTTAGGCATGGGCGGAGTTTTACACCCCTCACTCTCAATCCACCTCTGATTTTCTCTTCACGTCCACATACAAGATAAGAATTCTTTCCAATATCGGGGTATATAAACACTCTCTCCATTGAATCATAAGAATCATACAGTATATATTGACATCTCTAAAATCTAGGAGACTCAGCAAGTGGATTTTCCGTCATGAATAATTTATGCTAGAACTCTCCTGGAGTACTTCAACCAAGATTATTCACATCTTAATCTAAAATCTTGAAGGGAAGATGCCACTTCTCTGTTTTCGCTGACCGGGGTCTATTATCGTTAGTTTTGGATTAGAGAATGTTGTCGTTTACGCATCCAGACCAACAAATTGGACAGGGAGCTTGCATTTTGTCAACTAAAGCGAAAGAAAAAAAAGCATGGAACCATTATTACCAGCCACAATACTACCAGGCGTAATTATTCGTTTTCAGATTAAGTACACATCAAACAAGATCTTTCTTTTCTAATCCCTTCAATACTTGCTGAGGTGACCATCCTTTTTGATGAGAAATTTGAACAGGAAGATATTCGGTGCTTTTTATATTTGGGAATTGGGCTATTCACAAAAGTTTTAACACGTCATCTTCCTCCGATTGATTCAAACAGCTTATTTTAGATTGCCAAAGTAGGCTCCAAGATAGATCCACAGTTCATTCACTGACTTGTACACGAGCCGCGTACATCTTTTACTTAGTGAAGAACTTATTTTGTGGTATATAAAGAAATATTTCTGTCAATTGAGACAATATAGTTTTCCAAAAGTCTTCGATGTAATGAAAAGATGACGCATTCATACCTTTTAACGTCCTTGTATATTTTAAATTACTGAGAAAGTACTCCCCAACAAGTCAACCCATTGCCCTGAATTGGTCTGCGATCCCGTTTTCAGTCTTCCACGAATAACGTCGATCTTGCGATTATTGTCACTGTCCTCAAATATTGTTGCGCTATATTGTTAACTCTTCGGATAGATCTTGAGATCCACCATTCTGATGCGAGTGGATATGACAGATATTTTTCTAAGGTATAAGAAATTTTCTTGTTTTGTTCTCGTCTCATCCGTAGCTTTTCGCTTTAAATCATATATTGTTTTCCTCACTCTTAGTTCTCAGATAAGTTTTTATAGTGGGAGATAAGATTTGGGGCTTCGTGAAGCTCTTCTGGAAGTAGGCGCTAGTTGAACGAACAGCTAGTGTTCCTCGCTTAGGAACAATGCGGGAGGAAAGTTGAGGATGTATCCTGAGTTGCTGACTATATAATTGTCACTGTCTTTGTGTAGATGTAAGCTCCAGAAATTGTCATACGAACATTATGAGAATCAATCGATTCGGGTAACCCGATTTGTACACAAATCTCCGGATACTTACGATTAGATACTTAGGAGGCGCGCGTTTTAAGTGTCGAGGTAG
The DNA here is from genome assembly GCA_004916875.1 of Botrytis galanthina. Taxonomy (NCBI): domain Eukaryota; kingdom Fungi; phylum Ascomycota; class Leotiomycetes; order Helotiales; family Sclerotiniaceae; genus Botrytis; species Botrytis galanthina. The sequence continues at coordinate 70,333 of PQXL01000048.1, forward strand.
ACTTTTTGTCATCGTCGTCGTCGTCGACTATTGTCATTAAAGGCGATAGTCGTGGATTTTCTGATGAATCACATTGTCGCTTCCAATACGATTGTCTAGCAAGCCATGGATCCCAATGAAATATGAATATTCGAGTCTCCCAAACAGTTTTTAAAACCCCATTTGAAACTATACTGAAGACTTTTGAGCTAATGTCCTCTGATCTTAAAAACCCCGGTCCTTTCGATACAGTAACATCTGATCCATCTAAAGCCCGCTCGCTGTCTGAACTCACCCCGGTATTGGGCATGAATATCCCATAAATGCTGGCCGCAATCGCCCAAAGTCAAAACAATGCCTGGTCTATTTCCGTCCGGCATTGCACTTTTCCGCACTCTTTTCAACGCATACGACCTCCGAGAGATTCCAATCCTGCGCTTTCTCCATAAACACCCAGCCAGACATATACTTAAATTTCCCCTTTGATTTCTTTTCTACTTACTCTACTCATATTCTTACTATGTTCACCATAAACCATCACATGAAATTTTGTCTGGAAATCTACAGAAACACAAACAACGCTCCGTTGATTCCAGTATCGGAGACGCTACTACATATTGGCGATGTATTCGCGAATCAAGATTTCACAGAGATCGAGTATACCTTTCAGGGTTCTTGCCACCGCAAATTCAACTCGGCGCATCATCGTGTCTGTCTATTTAAGAGCCTTGTATTAGCTTTAACGAAGAGTAGGCACACAACTCGTTTAGCTTTCTTTGTGCCCCATGTCTAGCATCGCGAATAATATATGCCTTGAAGTAATAAATATGAGGGTTTCGCTGGATATCTGGATCTGATTGTTATAATAAGTTTGGGTTGTAGTTTTGGTAATCGATATGTTCTAGTACACTGCATCTAGTTCTCGTTGCCCGGGTCTATTGCTTGGCTGCGAAGTGAAGTAATGTAATAGAAAATAGGTAGAAGATCAGACGAGAGTCATGTCGGAAAATTATTAGTCCAGTCGTCTGATTTCAAGAATGTATTTTCCTCTAAATAGAATCTCATTCTATGATAGATAAATCAGCATATTACAAATTCTTAGCTCTCCGTTTTAGAATTCCACCAATGTTCTTCTTCATACTTTGAATGAGTAGAGATTTGGCATTTGTTATTTCACAAGCTACAATGGATGAGTAAGTTTTAGAATTTATGCAAAAAAATCTGGGATCTGGTAGAGATTAGCACACAACCATTTGGTGTCCTTCAAAAGAGTGTCTTTCTTGTCTTGAGTATCTTAATACTCGTTCTTCACTTTGACCTTTAAATCGTCTTTAGCACGTAGCCTGATGGGACTGAAAGATAATGTGTTTCATTGTGTCTTGGGGTAGATCTACTAGTACTTCAACATTATCCATTGCGCTGGCCTGGCTTTGTGGTTTATTGAGATAGGACGTTCGAGGTGTGAAATCTAATACGGTTGCTATATGAATGACCGAATCAAGGTATGCTGTATTCACTTATACAGCTACGTATTGAATAGAGCCAATGATGGATCTTATGAAAAAAAATCTGCCCCGCATTTATAGCTGCCCAGGTGGGCCTTCGCGTGTATCTAAAAGTGATCAGTTGTGGCATTTGTAAGTTTTACCTTATAAGTCATCTAACCACTTCCTACACAAACAATCCATCATTTCCAAACCACATCCTCTTGTATTTCGCACCACACTCCTTATACGTCATACCAAGTAAGTAATAGATCTTTGAAACTTTCAAGACAATCGAATTTAACAAACCTACAGACAGATCACTTCTTGCGCTCCCAAAGTCCTACACTCAAAGGTCTTTCAATTTCAAGAAACTTTGGTATCAAACAGCCTCACACAATCCTGACCATCAACAACTAGTCATGGATCATCCTACTGCGATTGTTTCTTACAACAACATGGAAGAAGTCGGGATGCATGAAGAATCATCAGATACTTCCCAAAAAAGAGAAAATGCCCGGATTAAGACTTCAACCCCCCATCATTCAGAAAAAAATGAGCACACCTCATCCTCATCCAAGAGATCCCCGAATTTTTCTGTCGGCTTCCTCGATTTGTCACTTGAAATTCGACGCATGATCTATGATGAATACTTTATCGTCACCGAACCAATCTCATTCCAAACTGGACCGTCTTCATCGCTGGCCTTACATCTAGATAAGAATTATGGTCTCCATCCCGCACTGCTTCGTGCGAACAAAAAAATACACAGTGAAGCCGTGCCATATCTTTACTCCAATCCGGTGTTCAATTTGGTTGGTATCCCCCCTACACTGCTACTACCCACCACCGATGCAGCTTTTGCTTATTTCTTGAGACAAATCGGTGTTCCTAATACAAAGCTTCTTCGTCACATCATTATCGGGTTTCCCGAATTTAACCCTGCCCCTCGATATTGCTACCGCCCAGGACAGGTCCCCATACCTGTTGAGGGTTCTGTAAGAATTTTGAAGCAAATTCACGACCAGTGTACAGAACTTGCATCACTTAAAATGGCATTACATGAATTACATGATTTTTATTGGGCATTCAGTGATCCCGGCTGCCTTCAAAGGGACTTGATTGTTACAGACTGGCTACACAAGCAATTACAGGGCCTGCCGTTCTTGAAAGATGTCGTCATTCACCTTCAAGCCATTGACCTAGAGCGTAGATATTATCAGGGATGGATAGAAAAGTCGCGGGAGTATGGATGGAACTTTAAGGCCACGGAGTATGAGCTCACAGGAAATAAGGATGAGACTCTGTGTCTTATTGTAGAGGCTGTGTCCGATCTGGCTAAGATGGAAGATTCCAGGCAAGAAATGCAGCGAGGATATTATATTGAAAGACAGACCTCCGATGGAGGATATGAGATTGACTACGAATTGTCATATTTTGTGGCCTGTCGCAAAATTAGGGACGGTCTCCTTCAATCAGCGTAAGATGACTCAATTATTGTTCGAGAATCACACCCTCAAGCGCGCAGTCAAAAACTTCCCTCAGAACTTCATCCACTATAACCAACCATTTTCGTCAGCTCATGTGGTTCTATGGCACCGCACCACAATTTTTTATTCGACGGTTGGATGCAGACGTATCTGGGGTCTCAGATAAGACTTCTTGAAAAGTAATTAGCTAGTTTCCAAAGTAATCCAGTTCAATCATTGCACTTTTTCATCAACATGATATGTGTTCACAGCAGAGGAAGCAGAGTAGCGGAATGAATGTGATATTGGCTATGCAAATTGATTGCATTGAGCTAAATCTAGAACTACGCAAACAGAAGTGATTTAGGCATATAGAGCTAATGTAAGTGCCACAATATTTCAGCAATATGTTGAAATTCAAGTATTTTTCTCACGTGTCTCACTACCACGCCAACCCCGAAATTGACTTACTGGAACGAGCGTGTCACATTTCTATTGGGATTGCATTGATGGATGAGTATCTACAATTGAGACACATAGTCAAATAGGATGACCTCCATAAGTCTGTCTTCTCCCGACGGTTATCTCATTCTCACGTGGCGGTTTCTTTGACTTAATAGCCACGAATTCTCTCACGATATTTCATCTATAAAAGGATAGTCTAATAATATGACGTATCAAAAATAGAGATTGTATAGGTAGCAACCTCGACAAATATAGTGAGCGGAAGTTTCTGGGAAGAGCACGTTCTGGAATCAGGAATAATTTTTGACATGCATCAAGTCAAAGGGATATGGATCTCGGTAAAATGACCAGGTCTCTTCTACTGTCAATACTAACAGTCGATGACAATTCAACACATAGAGACTCACCACGCAAAGATTCTCATTGCCATATTATGTTCTATTGTTGTTACTACGAGTACTCTCTTATCTTGGCACAGTGAACGTCGCATTTTCTACACCCATAACCCCACAATACCGACTTACCTCCAAGGGATTATCACACTTATTGAAAGCTATGGTGATTACTTGCTCTCAGTCCCTCCACAATTACTATCTCGTGGATTCCTCATCTGCACATCGAGAGTCTCTCCAAATCTTGTATACCCCAGTGTTTTGGCTTCCTTTCGATTATCCCAATGAACTTCACCTTCCATAGTATATCCAACCAACTCTATCTCTGATCTTCAACGCATAACTTCAGAGACCACAGGTCAGTTGAGGTCACAAAAACTAGGCGTTCATCTCCTATAGTGATATTCCACAGCGCTTATAAAGTAAATACCAAATAATGCATCAAATAATGCATAGCCTCATAGACTTTGGGCAATAGCTAGACTCATGTAGTGAATCAATAAGGCCAAGAATCTAGTTATCCTACTTCACAACCACCCCCTAAAAGTACAGAAGTGCCTTTAATTCATAGAACAACCACAACATAATATCCATTAACTAATCATGGGAAGTTAAGCCATCTAGAATGTTGACCCACGGAAAAGAAAGTGCTCGAGATGAACTCAAAAATCTCAACCAAAAACAAGTTGAAGATGTAAATAGACGCAATAAGTGAATTCAAGAGCCCAAATCCCATAAATCGAGAAAGTGGATACAAAGAAGCCTTTGAGACTTTGCTTTGCATGTGAATTCGTAAAGATGACGCAATAGTAGTTGAAGCAATATTGAGGGGATTCAGAAGGAAGCAGGTTGTTATAAGTACTCCCTGAATAGAAGAGCTGTAGCAATACATCGATTGAGACAACATGGAGTTAATCTGGTATGGGAGATGAAAGATTGTTCGAAAAGCGTATCCTAGATCCTGGTATAGCATGTTCACTTGAATATGAAAAAGAGTCAAGAATTGGAGAGATAATATTGAATACCTGAAGAGAAGAAGATATCATGAACAACAAAAAGTAGCGATAGGTGGCATAGCATGTACAAACGACAACAATACAAGACATACCAAACCACAAATCAAAGGCGAAAAGACAGTCAAATGAAAGATCAAAAACTCCTGAATTCTCATCTAAAGTTCGTCCCATCATATGTGGCGATGACCAAGTATGCATTGTGCATACACATTATATACTGGCGAGTATTAGTTCTCAGCCGATTATCCAAACATAAAGCCATGATTTCATCCGAAACTCTCATCCACCAGATGTAACGACCACAACCTCTGTCAAACTCATCTACAAGCTGAACTCGACCTTCATAACCTCATCAATTCCATCCTTAATAGCACTAGTCTTGACCTCATCCAATTTCTTCAAAGGTGATCTTGGGTATCCACCATATCCATAGTAGCTTTGAATGGCACTCTTGGTGCCAGCAATGGCAGCCTTAGTAAGAACCCAATCACCCTTACTCAAAATCTTTTGCAACTCAAAAGCCTCATCCCTCTTACCCTCTCTGTACAATTCCCAAACCTTAACGCAAACCTTGGGCATAACATTTGCACCACCGGCAATGATACCCGAACCACCAGAAACCAAGGTTTGAGCAGTGAAATCACAGATACCACCGAAAGCCATGTAGCCAGAACCTTCGGAGAAGACGGTCTTGGCATTGGTAGCCAAGGCAACTCTGGTAAGTTTTCCTGTGCTACCACAGGTGAATTTGGTACCAATGATATTGCGGTGTTTGGCGAGACGGATCAAAAGATCGGAATCCATGTCAATGCCGGCAACGGCACCTGGGTAGTTGTATAGGATGATAGGTAAAGGTGATGCATCAGCCACTTGAATAAAATAGTTGTAGACGGAATCTTCATCCATCAGACCGCGGAAATAAGAGGGAGGTAATAACAGAACGTATTCTCCACCCGCTGCTTCTGATTCTTTGATGAGCTCGATGGTACCGCGAACGGATCCTTCTGTAGCTCCGACAATGATGGGAACTTGATCAAAGCCCGCTGCATCGAGAGCTTCACGAGTAGCACGTGTGACGGATTGCTTTTCGGTGCGGGAGAGATGGACAGCCTCACCGTTGGATCCCATGGTTACAAGACCCACGAGACCAGCCTCGGCGAGACGAACGGCATGTTTCTTGATGGTGGGAATGTCGAGCTCTTCAGTCTCAGGGACAAAAAATGTCATAGTTGGAGCGTAGATTCCATCTCTGAGAGGTCTACGTGTAGCGTGACCATTGGAGCCGTTGGTTGCCGCCATTGTTATGATTTTTTATATGTGTAGATAGAGAGAAAGTGGGGGTTTAGAGTGGGACGCGAGGTATTGAGAATTCAGATATATAAGAAAAGATGTATCTTCAAGAGGGTATATGTAAGGTGGTATGAAGAGAAAAAGAAGAGAATGAAAGATCGAAATAGGAGAGAGTGTCTTATGTATATACTAGCAGCAAAAAATTATGAGCAATCCTCTGAATGACTTGACAAAAATCTATACTAAATTAGTCCGAGGACCGGTGACCTATCTTTTTGTGAATGATAATAAAAATTAGATTGAGTTCTTTTCCATCAACATGCCGAATCTAGGAGGTCCATGGAGCTCGAGCCTGGAATAGTGTGCCGGACTTCCCTGGTAGTTTCTCAATTTGTGATCTAAATTTGTGGGAGTAGTGGGGGGACTTTCTAACTTTCCCGTCTAAGATTCTTCCGATTTGCGTGTCAACCATGCATTGACAACGTTAATTGGCAAGAGGTTTAAGAAAAAGCGGGTTGAAGTAGAATGAATTCATGGCTTTGAAAGATTTCTGCTTCGCGGTGTATATAGCAATGTTCTTGAATTGGCATCTGGTCGTTTTCCCAGTTGCCATGTATGTATCTTTGTACGTATGATTCTTGTTGATCGTTTCCTGGCTGTCTAGACGATGATGCACGGCACATCCCATGACTAACGGTTTACTGTAATAGATTTATGCATGCTAAAATGACAATCAATATGATATGATCAATGTCGTCTGAGCCATTCAGAGGTGTTCCAATTGATGGTGGTGATTGAGCGTTGTTCGAAACATGTGGACTAAAATTGTCAATTCAACGTTCTGAGTGTCGTTGATGCTGGAAACTATTTTTCCACCAATAAACTCCCTGATGATGCCAAGGGCGTGGGGTAGAAATGTGGCCAAATTGAAATTAGTTTGGGCTACTAAAAAAGGATGCGGGGCAAACTTGGGGTGGGAGAAGATGTTTCTGGGTATAGAATGGGGAAAATACCTCATGATCAAAAAGTTATTGTGGATTGTCTTGAGATGATATACAACATAGCTAGACGTTGAGGCTCAATCATGCAATATGATCCGTCTAATCTTAAGACCAAGAGAAAAGATGCAGAAGATGTTTACAAATAGGAATGGGAGCACAAGATGCTGTACCTATGAAATCAAGATCGCGGGGTCAAAGTCTCGAATGATTGGAGAATGGTTATATGATGGTGTCCCTATTCGGTATGAAAGCCCTCAACTCGAGGAACTGAAAGATCGTGCTAGTTGTTCCTGAAATGTAACACAATAATGCAGAAATGCTTGATTACGATAAAATCCAAGACTATAGAAGAGTTACATTCTACGAAAGTGTCGACTTTCCTTCCATGTAGAGTCTCATCAAGGATCTTTCTAGATATCCGAGCCAGCCCCTTCATCCCGCAATTTTTCTCGCTTTTTAGCCCCGGATAATTAAGCAGCGAGCAACTCCGATATTGACCCCTCAAATTCTCCGCCAAAACTCGTGATCCAACAATTTGTTCCACAGTGATTCTTTCCTTCATGGCTAAAACAAATTAATGCTTGGAAGCTAAGGGTAATTGAACCACCACTTTCAATATGAAGTCGACATCATCCCCCACTATCTTAAGCTCTCCATTCACTTGCATCTCAATTGACCTTGGGTAAATCTTCACTTGTTCTTCATCTTTTCAGAAATCTCAAATACACTTCACACAAACGGGAATCTTAACACTATCATCATGGCTTCAGATTTGAAACCCCTCAATGTCCTCATGGTGGGAACTGGTGAATATACCACCGGTTTCGTAGGAGGCGGAGCTTCAGGATCAGACAAGAAAGTTGGAGTTGTAGGACTTTCATTATTTGATCTGCGAAGACGTGGAAAGGTGGATAAATTGTCTATGGTTGGCACATCTGGTGGAAAATTCCCAGCTATCCGTTTGTCTCCCACTTCCTTCTCAATACGTATCGTACTCCCCGGATCACCCACTGACAGAATTGACCAGGCGAACATCTTAACAAGAACATTTCCCAAGTTTACAACAATCTCGACACATCCTTCGATTCCTTCCCAGCAAATGACAAAACAGATCCGGCAGCTTACAAAACTGCTATCGATGCGCTTTCTCCAGGTGATGCTATCACAATCTTTACTCCCGATACAACCCATTACCCCATTGCCCTCTACGCTATAGAACGTAAAATCCACGTTTTGATCACCAAGCCCGCAGTCAAAATCCTCTCCCAACATCTCGAGCTTCTCGAAGCTGCCAAAAAGAACGGTGTCTTCGTTTACATCGAGCACCACAAACGATTTGATCCCGCATACTCCGATGCTAGACACAAGAGCTTGGGATTGGGTGATTTCAATTACTTTTACAGTTATATGAGTCAACCTAAATCACAATTGGAGACTTTCAAGGCTTGGGCTGGTGTGGACTCAGATATTAGTTATTACCTGAATTCGCATCACATCGATATTTGCGAGTCAATGGTTTCACAGCAGGGATTTTTGCCAGTTAAGGTCTCAGCTAGTGCCAGTAAGGGAACAGCTGTTGGATTAGGTTGCGATCCAATTACAGAGGATACTATTTCTTTACTTGTGCACTGGGTCAAGAAGGATGACCCAAGCAAGAGGGCCACCGGTGTTTATACTGCTTCCTGGACTGCACCACAAAAGGCTGGTGTTCACTCAAATCAATATTTCCACTACATGGCCAGTGGAGGTGAAATCCGCATTGATCAAGCCAAGAGAGGATACGATGTCGCAGATGACAAAGTCGGTCAATTGATGTGGTATAACCCATTCTACATGCGTTACGCACCAGATGAGGAGGGCAATTTCGCTGGACAGACAGGATATGGATATGTCAGTTTCGAGAAGTTTGTCGATGGATGCAGATTAGTCAATAGAGATGGTGTTTCCGCGGTCAAGGTCTTGGATGATAGGGGATTACCCACTTTGGGCAACACTGTCGGCACAACCGCTATCTTGGAAGCTGGAAGAAGAGCTTTAGATGAGAACAGAGAGGTGGAAATTAAGGTTGAGAATGGTGTTTGGTCTCTTGTTTAAGGGAAAGGAGCAACGGTTAATACTATGGTGTTTAATGAACATCACTGCAGGGTGCAGTTGACATGAAATAATTATGATTACTTTAATGCTTCCTTCTACTAAGCATGTTGCCATCTGTTTCGCTATGGCTTTTTCGTGCTTTGCTCTCCATGAAGTTTCCGAAATTATTCCTCTTTGAAGTCATCTGATGGGATCCAAAACCTCAAATATCTGATCGCATGTGGGCACAGCTAAGACCTCCAATAAAAAATGACACATAGCGAATGGAACGTGTGATAGCCCCTTCATTCTCCTACACAATCCATTATGATGATCCCGGCAAAGACTTTCTCAAGTGCTCGTATCAACTCCTTTTTAAATTGCGTTAGTACACCACTCATAAAAGCTCCCCAACAAATCAGCCGCTCGATAATTTCAACAGATCTGATTACAGTAACAGCTTGCTATTTTTGCTCTTTATGCGAAGAAGTAGCAGGTTCCACGGTGCCGATTCATTGATGCACTTCCCTGCGAGAGTTCTTACATGGGTCTCGAAGATGTATACTCACCACTGGACTGGTTATTTGGAATATTCCCTTCGGCTTTTCACTTCAGAAGTCCGTCTCTTTTCATACCAGTAGTTTTAGAGCAACGAATGCATGTAGTTCCTCCGGCTCGTCCGTTGACTGCTTGGAAGAGATTCTCCACTATATGAAGTGTTATGATTCTCAACTAAACCCTTGTCTTGATCAAAAGGGCATCGCAGCTTCCTCGCCAACTTAATAGTCAGGCACTAACGTTGTATATATTGCAGCGCGAGGAAGTTGCGGCAAGTGCTAGCCCTCAATATTTACTCGTACAAGCTTGCCTACGATTCCCATATTTATCTACTCTTATAGGTCACAACTTCATCTTTGGAGCATCTCCTCGAGCATTTCATTACATTCAAACCAGCAGTCAAGACAAATGACGGCTACCAATTTTTATTGAATATCAAACTCCCAAGTCCACACCCACGAAGCCGAGCCTCATTCATCTTTAGGATTGGTACTGCAAATAAGATTGATATCAGGTGGAGGACCGGGCAAGGATATTGTACGTCTCCCTCATTCTTCACATGTCAGAAAAACCTCTTCAACTCCTGATCCATGAATCTATACGCTTTATTTTACGCTGAGTCGTGGATTCAGATCACACACTAAATCAGCTTTCAGAAGATCATGGCGAACGCATCAAGAATTGCTCTTAATGACTTCCCTCTATTCATGAGCCTTGCCCCAGAGCTACGGAGTCAAATATGGCTTCATACATTGCCAGATACTATCAAACCAGCTTTATTCCGGTACAAACCCGGATGTTGGAACCTTCTTCATCTTACGAAATACGACCCATGCGGTCAGTATGACCCGCTGGATGACACGAAGAACATGCGTTTAGAGTTCCGCCACAATATGTTAGGCCATGTACAAATAGAGACGCGCCTCGTATCGGTTAATCACGAGGCTCGAGAAGTTGCTGTGAGATGGGCTCATGAAAAGGGTTTTGTTGTTCAGAAAATTGAAGGATATCCCCTATTTTCATGTCCTTTCAATCCGGGACGTGATATACTATACATTCCACCTGGTCAATTGACTAGCTTTTCGAAAGAGACAAGGGATATACTTGATTATCAAGAACCAGCCAATCGGAAACCCTTGCGAAGAACGTTCGTTAAGAATTTCGCTATAATGGAGTCTCAATTGGGGTGCCATGGACCTACAGTTTTATCTCTACGTAAAGTTTTCGAGAAGTTCTTACCGGTAGGAATGTTGGTAATTCTCATCAAGACGGAACTAGGAACGGAACTTGCTGATAGGTATTTAAATCTACAAAAGCGATGGGAGTTCAGAAAAGGAGGAGCTTGGGTCTGGGACAACGAAAAAGAAATATGGAACGATCATGGTAGATGGTTTCGTGACAAATGGGAGTTATACAGGCGTTTAGCAAGAACGAGAGAAATTTTTAAAAGGGGGCTTACACGCGATGGTGGCCACAATTTCAAAATTCAAGTTGCTGCAGCCATTCCATCAAGATACAGAAGAAGTTTGTATTAAAGACCTCTACAAATACTTGATTCATTCTTCGCTCTGGCAACACGTCTTAGTAGATACTATTCTGTATGTAGCGTTCTTGAGAGTTTGTCTCCACGTCATTAAGTGTGATGTTACGTCCTAGGCTTATATCTTAGTCTTGTGGACTCTCTTCCAATAAATGTTATTATTGCCTCGTCTTCTTCTTTAGCATTGTAGTGATATTCAACGAACTGCACTGAGGGATCCAGCATCCAAACAGATGTGAAAAAAACTAGATAATAGAACAAGAGTACCTGAAATGAAGGAAACTTGAAAAAAGGGCTTGTATAATTTGCCTTGATCGTGGAACTAATTTTCTGATAATTGTGTCTGAAGTTGCCGAAAAACATAGGCAAGTCTTTCGACTGAGGTTTCAAGTGTCAGCATGACAATGTCAATAGCTTGACTCTTGTCGAATTAGTGTACAGATTTGCGTGGGCTGACTATGTACTCTGCTACGTTGTTGGAGTGATGCTCTATCAGCTGAAAATCTTCAGCTCGATGGTTATAAAATGACATTTCCGTCTAGTTTCTGAAACACTCTCTTGTCATTTCAGAATCAAATTATATTGGCAGACGATTGCAGGCTTTGGGTGGATGGGGTTTGCAAAAATCAAGACTTGTTGGGTGAGGAAGTTGCTATAATGTCTAAGATATACGAAAGAGCTTGGAGAGTTGTTGCATAGCTTTTGTTAGATTGGAGAGACTAATTTTGGGACCTGCCCGCAAGCTTTGGAATGAATTTTGGCCATGGAGAGAAGATTCTATTTATCTTCAAAAATCTTGTTAAGGTTTATGAAAACTTCAAATCGTTTGAACAAAATGGTCTGCAGGAGGAATTAGATGGAGTTTCATGTTATTATGGAAAATGCAAGTTGAGAACGGTCATGAATTTTGTAAGAAGTGAAGATTAGTTATATAGGACGTTTACTTTTGGAAATGAATTACTCTACTGTCGGGACTGGATAGATGGAATAGATATTTCAAACAAAGTTGACCCTCCATGATGAATCAACGGGATAGCCCAAGATGATTTCAAGATATTGGGCGATAAAACTACTGCATGAAAATTCAAGTGATGGACCTCATAGAAAATTATGTACAGCTACAGTTTATGGCTTTCTTGAACTTATGACCAAATAAATATGCCATCGTATACCAACCGCATATATCTTAGCATCCGCGGAGATATTCACATCTCTTACATGAATATCAGAACATTAACATTATTCTGGATGCAGGTATCATATCGTCACCCCTATCTACTTCATGAACTCCTAACTGGGTGAGAACTCGAATCCTGAATTCTAGATTCTACTGCCGTCACAATTCATGTCCAGTGCCTGATACGCACTCTTGAATCTCCAAGAAGCTCACGTTTATCAATCTCATCCTCGACTCCATCGACGAGGTCGAAGACACTTGGAGTTGGACTGGAGGACAATTAACGCTGTTCGTGGACAGGGACTGATCGCAACGGAGTTGGGGTTATTTTAAATAGGGTCCTAATTTAATCGGCGACAAAGCAATCTCATCTCCAGAGTGCAAGAAAAGTTTGCCCCAAGCGTAATTGATAAGTGCGCTGATTAATTCTCACAGCCAGTTTCGACAAATTGTAGATCATTCTGTTTTGAAATGAGAACAGTGCCAAGAAAAAGATAGCACTCGAAATGCAAGAAAATGTTTCTATTAAGTCCTATCCTAATGATTTAACTACTACAAAGCAAAACAGTCAAACTGGGGTATTAAAGTGTATCTATCACAAACAGTCCTTCTTCCACGCCCCAACAACTACCTGCACCTGTGAAAATTGAAATGAAAAGGTAGCAAGCAGACTCATTTCTTCTCAACATTCTTCTTGGCCTTCTTGCTTTTGGGTGAGCAAGAGGAAAGAATGGAATGTAACCAAGTCTTGTAAGTGAATCGACTGCGGAGGGTAGTGGATGAAGATGTCGATGACCGAGAGGCACCAGGAAGGACTTTCTCGATGATTCTATGGAGAGAGAAGAGTAAGGTTAGTCGCGAATTCACAAGTATCTGAGTTAGAAGACCATATAATGTAGGATCATCTTGTATTTCTATCTTTCTTGCTTTTGTACATTTCAATTTCTCATCCAAATCATTCACCCAACCCTCTATCAACAGTAAGAAAAGTCAAAGCGCTCCACTTACTGCGCCAAGAGAACAGCCCTATAGTAAACTTGTCCTTTGTCCAATTTGTCCATTGCCTCCGCGATACCTGACTCCGTCATAGGGAAAGTTTGAACGATGGGTTTAATTTCATGGAAAGCAGCGAAGTCCAACATTTGCTTGTGGGCACTTCTGTTTGCAACAAGGTTTCCTTGAATGTTTATACCAGCGACAAGGAATGGCATGTATGGGATCTCGAGGTTCTGGAAAGAAACTGTCAAGGGGTAGATGGTGGAGCGGGGTGCCATGATTGGGAGGATCAATTCCCAGTTTGGTTGAGCGGCAGTGGTAACGAGGAGACGGTTGATGGGTTTAGAAACCTTGAGTTCCTTGACATCCTTGGTAGCGATAAATTCGTGTGCACCGAGCTTGATGGCTTCAGCCTTCTTCTTGTCCGAGCTACTCAACACAACAACTCTGCAACCCATCTTGGCAGCAAATTGAATAGCCAAATGTCCCAATCCACCAACTCCCATCACAGCAACAACATCAGTGCTCTTAATACCCTGGAGGGCAGAGAATGTGGTAGCACCTCCACACTGTAAAGGAGCGGCATATTCATCAGGGATGGAGGCTGGTGTGGGGAAAAGGAAGGCCTCACGCCAGATAGCGTGGGAAGCAAATGATCCTTGATCAAGGTTGGCATATCCGTAAAGAGCACGTTCTGGACAGAAAACTTCGTTTCCAGTAAGACACTCGTTGCAGTGGCCACAAGAATCGTGCTCGTAACCCCATCCTACACGGTCTCCTTTCTTGAGATATTTGGCATCAGGGCCAACAGATTCAACAATACCAACACCTTCGTGGCCAAGGACCATGTCGGCACCTTTCTAGATGGGGGGTTAGCTATAGTACAGATGACAAAGGGTGGCAATGGAGTATGGACTAACGTAGTGAAGATCTGTTCCGCAAACACCGGAAGCGGTAATCTTTACCAAAACGCTGTCACCTTTGAGCTCTTCTGGCTTAGTGGTGGTGCTCTTGATGGGGGTACCATCTGCTCTGCCCTTGAAAACTGTGAAGGTAGGCATGTTGATTGTGTTTTGGGAAGAAGTAGATGATTTGAGGATGGATTTGAGAAGTTGGAATTTCAAGTGAAGTTATAGATGTTTTTGAATCTCTTGAGAAGCTGGAGGGAAGAGTAGAAGAGGAAGTTGATTTGATATGGAATAAAATACATTTACTATGGCTTTTTCCTCACATTATATAATCTTTGAACTCAGGGCCGCTCCTCCATGTTTGGGTCCAGACACCATCCGGCCTATCGTTCCATGCGTTGGTATTGCTTAGTGACATTATCGGCGAAGTGTACAAGCGCATGCACTCACGGGATTGTTCGTAATCAAACTTACCGATTCGCATCCGACGGAGGTCCCTGATGATTACCTGATCTTGAAGGAGAATCCGGAAGACAAATTATGGGCATCCACTGCTTTATGTCCGAGTGGGACCCATGTTCTTTAGGCTTATGACTAAACGCGAAACAAAATTTACTAGGGTCTAATCTCCGGATACCCCTTTAGGGCTGAACCATGTAAGCAATGTTGGTGACCAACTGTTGGACGATAAGATAATTTAACGGATCATTGGTTATTATCCACCAGCGTTTGGATAATGCAAAGTTAATCTGTAACTACATTTCTGGAGTCTCGGAGTTAAATTATAGAATTCTCAATTATGCTACCCCACGATTTTCGTGTCTTGACATGACCCAATCAGAATACATGCTCATGCGCCAAAGGCGTTTCGGCAACCTTCCCGATCTCAAGCCAAGGATCGAATATTGCTGGCTTGACACCCAAAGTCGATTATGCGTATCTATAAATCGCTGTGCTTGCGAGCTACGAAAATGACAGTTCTCGATGATTGGCTCTGGCTTTATGATTGAAGATGGCCATGGAGTAATTTCTTTGTCATAATTCAGCTGTGTGTTACAATGAACAAGTAGATGATATCCAAGTGGTTAAAGCATTAATTCTTTACGAATAATTATTGCTCATACAAGAGTAACTACCGAAGGATAATCTCGCTACTCCACAATATTGTTTCCCAATACAGCCACCACCCACATGCGTTTACCATGATGTGCATATTGCCATACCATTGCCAACCCGAGATTGAATTTGAGAAAACTATAGTAATAGAATGGAAAGAAACATAAGAAAAAGAACGCCTGACATCCATGCCTCTTGTTTATCATCATCATCATTACTATTCCGGAAATATCGTCCCCATATTCGCCCATAACATCTCAAAGTCTGTATATGAATCTGCTGGAAATGTCATATCAATGGATTGAGCCAAGATATCTTGAATTTCTGCATTCGTCTCATTATCGAAAGATAACGAATCTACACCTTGCATTCCAGTGAAGCTATCATCGAGAAGACTCTCATATCCCGAGTCTCCTGCACTCATGACAGATTGTACTTCATCGGGCTTGATCATGACTTTCGACTGTTGCACCATCATTTGCTTCTCATAAGTCTGCGCAAGACGGATATCGACTTTAGCACTGAGCTCAGTCATGACATTAGCAGCGCTGGCAGCTTGAGCGAAATTGTTGCCAAAGTTATCGAAGACAGCAATGGCGAGGTCGAGAGCACCTCTTGCTGCTCGAGTCTGTGTGCCTTGAGGATATGCGAAGATATAACCGACGAGAGTCATTGCACAGTTCCACTGCCATTGGAAGGACTCCTGCCAACCTGCTAGAATCGATGTCGACAGGATTACATGATGCATAATGTGCGTCAACTGCATAGCATGGCCGACACATTTGAGGGCAATTTGTTCTGAGAGAGCAGTGGGTGTGCTTGCTGGATTGAAGACAATAAATGGCCGGCAGAGGTTGGTGCTGAGATTGTGGTACATGAGTTCGAGGAGAAGTCGTTGTCGTTGGAGCCACAGTGGTGCGAATGGCTCGATGTTAATATGTGATAGGTCTGTGGAGAAGGGGGACCCGCCATTAAGACGACCAGTTTTGAGTGCCATGGGTACACCCCTGAGCCATTCATCCATTCGCTCTAAATGTGGTTCCAGCATATCTGCATAAGTTCCAAGGGTTTGCAAGTCATCCCAAATGGTCCCTCTTACATTGACTGTATTAGGGACTGGAGTATCGTAGAAAGCAGAATAGGCCGATCGAGCAACAAGCAACAGTTTCGTATTGTGAAGATTCCAAGTCAACCAGGTAACATTATCACCCAGAGGTGCAAAGCTTTGTCCTGCAGCAATGGCAACATCGCGATCGTCTGTGGGAAGGGTGCATGTAGTATTACACTCATGAACCAAAAATGGACGACCGAGTTTCATACTCATTTTACTCTCCAAAACGTAGAGTGTCCACCACATGCGTTTCCGCAGTTCTCTTTCCTTTCTTGGCATCTCTTGAGGAGGCTCGACATGCAGACCAAGCATATAAGCTGTTCGTACAGCAGCACTGCAGGCGCTGTCTGCCATGTTTTGAAACGACCCACAGCAGAGGTATATGGAACATAGGATATGACATTGGAGGGTAGCTATTGTGGGTGCTTCTAGATCGGCTGCCAGTAGAGATTGGCAACGTCGATAATGCCATCTGCCAGCGATTGTTGCGTCATTGACATTAACATTAGCTCTCGAGCCGGGATTATGTGCGCGTGTTACATTGGGCAGAAAAGACATGCCGTACTGCATACACATTGCGAGGATAATATCGACAAGCGCGGAAGGTTTTCTCTCCTTGTCAGAATTCATCCATAACGACTGGTAGTGTTCTTTGAATTCTTGTTCATCGATAATGGGATTTGAGGTATAGTATGATTGCCAAAAGAGTCCAAGAAAGTACTCTTCTTGGGTTGGTGAAAGATAGTCGCCAACATTGAGGGGGTCTTCTATCGGGACCATCATCCCATTCTTGTTGTCTGATGTATCTGCTGTAGTCGGCCCATCGAGTACTTTACTCGCCGAGTTCGGTAACATGGCATGAGCAGAATGTTTTTGGTGTAGTGAAGCGGTCAAGAAAGTATTGAGGCGCCCGATAAAATAGTACAGTGATGCTGAGCCATACCACGTCTTTTGTGGGGAACGCGCGGTGCTAATGTGAATGCCTTCCCATTCTCTCTTGATTGAGTTTGCGTCAAATTCAAGGCCACTCATACCACCCAAGCCACTCATACCGCTTAATCCAGTATCATGTCCCGATCGGGAACTTCCAATACTATTCGGCGGTGAAGGAATTCCATGTGGAGGAAGCATTTGCATGTTTTGTTTGCTATCGCTTGAGCGCTCTTTATCGAGTTCCTTCTCCAGTTCTTGCACTTTTTGCTTAAGGCGTTCAATCTCACGATATGCATGTGGAAGGGTTGCCAACTTCATAGCACCGCTATTGCTGCAGTTACCGCCTCGAGTTTTGCAGTTGTTACACGGGTGATCATTATCGCATTTGATCCGGTGAACTCGACACCAATCGCACGCTTTGGCCACTTGACTTCGTTTTTGACGTGGACGAGGCCGTGGTGGAGGTTCTGGGGATGCAGAAGTACTAGGTGTAGTAGAAGGCATGCTCACGAAAGTGGTGAACATTTTGGGAGTGATGTGATGGGTATCAAGTAGAGAGACGGAGAGGAGATGCGCTGGAGAGATGATGTTGGCTAGATGGATGTATATGCGGGACAGCAGCAACTGAGATTTGATAGCAGGTTGCTACGAAACCTAGCAGAATGCTGTTGCTTGTGATCAACGGTCAATTAGTACCTCCTAAGGTCAATTTTAGAAAAGTTGAAAGTCTCAAGATATGAGCATGGAGGATACCAATCCTGTATGTACAGAATATGGAGTTTGTATGATTTGCGGTGTCAAAAGTGCGAGCAGATCTCTGGTATTCTTTATTTGTGCACGGGCGGCACAATTAATGTGTTTTGGGTGCCAAGGGGTCTACCCCAACCAGCCCCACCTGAAGGGACCCGGGAAGATAGATGGCTAGAATGCCACAAAACAACGTACGGCTTTTACGGCTTTGTACTATTCGATTTTTCCGTGGATGATGCCTGGTGTCAATACCAAAAAGGACTAGAAATGAAGTATCTAACGAACTAAGATGTATTGCTTTTAGACTTGATGTCAAGCGATTTGGTAGGGCTCGGCCAATGATTCACCGGAATGCTAATGCTCTTAGATAAATCGACATCTGTCGGAATTACCGTCGATATCCAACCATCTACATCATGCATATGATACATTACAAATTTCTAATCGATTTATCTGAAAAGAGTTACCAAGCTTTGACTACTTAGGTACCGGTGCAACTGATTGAGGCGGAGATAGCGTTTTGGGCTTCGGAGAAGAGCCTATCATGCCTGTGAGCCCCATAAAGGCTGCACTAAAACCCTTGTTGATCTGTCTGATCTGTCAAAATGCATCGTAAATATCACCGGAAAACGCTTGATTATCATCAACCCTTACTTTCATCATTCCACCCCACCTACTGAAAACTGTCTGCGGAGTACATAATCTTATTTCCAAAAAGGAATTGTCTCATCACGACGTATCAACATCGAACAGCTAATCCACAACACTATTATCATGGATAGAACATTATAATCGATAGATAAACCCACTGCGAGTGTACGTACTTTCATCACACTACCTAATTTTAGCTACGAGGTCATTTAATAACACAATCTCTCTCCAAACAACAATGTCACCAATTATTGCAAGTAATGGAGTTCTCACCCATTCAGATTGCACTCGGGTCCTCGCCACGTGAAAGGCTTTCATCAATAGAACCAATCATAAGCGATCTCAGAAGTTATTACGGCCACAAAATTACTGGCTGGAACTTCAAATTGTACGTACTCGAGTCCGAAGCCGTGGATTCCGAACCACGGCAAAGAGCCGACTCAAGTTTTGTTCATGACAATGTCTTGAATACATGGCCCGGCTTCCTTATATCGGATGAATAAGCCGAGAGATTTAAATAAGCTTACTTTGTTGCCAAAGAATAAGATTTGCCGAGTCCTTATGTCTTTTCGCTATCTCTGTATTCCGTCGTTGCGAAAGCGAAAACAGTGGGATCTCTGTTTCAGTTCACGTAGACATAGGATTATGACAAAGTAACCTTGATGAGCATTATCTGAGCTTCATCCCAATGTTACCGTACAGAGTATGGTAGTAGCCGGTCCATTCGGCATTGTAATCGGTGTTTTTTTGGTAAGCATGGCATTTACGGTTATCAGCGCAAGGTCCAAATCCTTCGTAACAAGAGGGCTTACCGTCATTGGTCTTACCATCTAAACATCTCAATCTCAGCGTTTCACTTCATGATAGGGCGTTGATTGAAAGACGTATTATTTCTAGATGTAGAATATGCCTAAGGCACGGATCCGACTAAATTATTATTTTATGCAGCGGCATGTTTCTTCAGCGGGGGAACCTTATTAATATTCCCGCGCGTATGGGTGTGATGTAATCCCGCCTATTTTTCAGGGTCTTGCAGATATGCAGCGGGCCCGAGTCCATATATGCGGTGTATCCTGTGGTTTTCCAGAACCTTGTAGACCCTGAGTTCTGCATGGTCTCGGGGAACCAGGCAGCAACATCAGCATCTATAGCTTAAACATGAAGAAAGGCTCACGTGAGGCTGAGTGAGCCAAGAAGCTTAGGATCTTGGGACCAAACACTCGGATTCACTTCACAAGACTGCTTGCAGTTGCTGGGACAGTTTGCAATCACGGTACCTGGCTGTTTGCTCTAGCTCTTCAAAATGATGCAGTGATCATATATCAAAATGCTGTAGAACAGAAGGTACACAGTCGCTTGTCTTTGCCCGGACCGGATTAAAGTTCGGGTGCTTACGTGATGATATCAAAGCCGTGATATCGCCTTGAGACATTCACCAGTATTGGCAGCCCTAGCTCTTCTATAGCTTATCTTCCTCTGCTGATCATGGTTCGAGGATACGAGCTAACGCGGGACTAGGCACCCGCTGCACGTTTATTGCATGTAAGCAGGGTTACCACATGTCAACAACGTGAACTCGCCAGCAGTTCGGTTCCCAAAATATCGACATTCGTTGATCCTACCTCAGAAACGAGCTGAACAAAGCTTAACCTCGCTGTCTCTGCGCCGCACGCGATATTACGGCAAGCCAGGGTTCTTTCTTCAACACCCTCGACTTCACGGTATGGAATATGATTCGATACGGGCTACGAAGTGAGACTATACGATAGTGACCATCATGGGTGATAGGAACGAGGGCGAAAATGGTCTGAGAAGTGGTCTAAGCATCGACTTGAACGTCTATATAAACGGCACAAAGTCTCGACGTTAAGCTCAATCCTCATCCTCATCACCATCATCATCTTCTCCCTTCCTCAGCTTCATCTATTGCAGAAGAATCTCTTCCGATTGCCTTCATCACTTCACTTGAAGATCACTTCCTTCTTTTCTCCTTTGCATACCATCCTCCTTACTAGCAGATATGTTTAGCAAAGACTTCACAGCTGTCGGGCTGGCAGCTCTCTCTTTGGTCTCTCAATCCCGAGCAGGACCTACCTTGGGTACTTCTCATCTCAAAGCAAGAGCTCTCTTGGGTAACTCCTTTGGTGTTCCTGGACGCAATGCCACTTACGACTACGTTGTAGTTGGTGGTGGCAATGCCGGTCTAACTATCGCCATGAGATTGGCTGAAGCCGAGGCTGGCAGCGTTGCTGTCATTGAAGCTGGAACTTTCTATGAGATTAGCAATGGAAACATCTCTCAAGTTCCTGCCACTGATGGTGTATTCGCTGGAAAAGGTGCCACTGATTGGCAACCTCAGATCGATTGGGGTTATCAAACTACCGCACAATCTGTAAGTTCCAGGACTGTGACTCGAACCAAAAATCACTTACTGACATTCTCAACAGGGAGCATTCAACACTTCTCTTCACTATGCTCGTGGTAAGACTTTGGGAGGTTGTTCCGCCAGAAATTTCATGGTCTATCAACGTGCGACTGTTGGATCAATGCAGAGGTGGGCCGACGAGGTTGGCGACGATTCATATGAATGGGATAACTTTCTTCCTTTCTACCAGAAGTCTGTTAACTTCACTGCTCCTGACATGAGCCTTCGATCTACCAACTCCACTCCAGAGTTCGTTGCTGCTGATGCTGCAGTATTCCCAGCTACCGGTCCACTTTCAGTCACTTGGTCCCACTATGCCCAAGCTTTCGGAACCTGGGCCATCGAAGGTCTTGCTCAAATCGGGGTACCGGTGATTCCTGGATTCTTGGGTGGAACCTTGATTGGAGCTTCATACCCTACATTCACCATTGATGCTGAAAAGATGACACGTGATTCTTCCGAAACTTCTTTCCTCAGGGTCGGTATGAAATCACCTGACCTCAAGGTCTACACTCTGTCCATGGCAAAGAAGATCCTCTTCGACGAAAGCAAGAAAGCAACTGGTGTTCTTGTCGAGACTGGTGGCTACCCATTCACTTTGACTGCCAACAAGGAGGTCATCTTGTCCGCTGGTGTGTTCGGATCTCCACAGCTTCTTATGGCTTCTGGTGTTGGACCAGCAGAAGAATTGAGTGCCATCGGTATCGATGTCATTGCTGACCGTCCAGGTGTCGGAAAGGGAATGCAAGATCATCTGTTCACCGGTGTCGGATACCGTGTCAATGCTCCTACTATTTCAAGACTTGTGAACGATCCTGAGTATGCTGCTGAGCAACTCGAGATGTACGAGAGCACCCCAGCTGCCGGCATGTACACTAGCCCCGACACTGATGTTCTTGGATGGGAGAAGATTCCCGAGAAGTACAGAAGCCAATGGAGCAATGAGACTCAGAAAGCTTTGGCTGAATACCCTGCTGATTGGCCTGAGGTTGAGTACATTGCCATCTCTTCTTTCCTAGGCAACCAGGTCATCGAGGGAACCGACCCAAATGATGGATTCAACTATGCCACATTAGCAATTGCTCTCGTCGCTCCCCGATCCCGCGGATCTCTTACCATCACCTCCGCCGACACCAATGTTGCTCCTTTGATTGACCCAGGTTTCTTGACCGAACAATCTGACGTCGACATCATGGTTGCTTCAGTCAAACGTGTCCGTGAATTCTACGCCACTGATGCCCTTCAAAGCTTCGTCATTGGTGACGAGTACTTCCCCGGATCTAACATCTCGACCGACGCTCAAATCGAAGACTTTGTCCGAACTAGTTTCAACACTATCTGGCACGCAACCTCGACCTGTGCCATGGGTCTTGTCAACAATACCAACACTGTTGTTGATACCCAAGCCAGAGTTCTTGGTGTCTCTGGCGTCCGTGTCGTTGATGCTGCTGCTTTCCCACATCTTCCTCCTGGACATCCTATGTCCACAGTTTGTAAGTCCTATCCTTCCTATAAAAGTTAGCAAGTGAATAGTAACTAACACGCCATTCAGATGCCTTCGCTGAGAAGATCGCTTGCGATATTATTGGTTGTTAAGCAGTTCGCCTCAAAGCGCTACCATCCAACATCATCTCTAACCATCACTCCTCACTTCCATCCAACTTCTCTTTATTATGTTGTCGATAGATCCTTTTTAGAAGCATCATGGCTAAATCACTTATCTCTTCTTTTCTTTTGACCTCCCGCCAACTGCGGCGGAATACTTTGATGCACCACTTGAGTTCCAAGATATTTCGCACACCAAAGCACGCAGAGTACTCGAAGACTATCGATCTTTGTGCGCAGACCTTGTTAGCTGGATGCCACTGTACAACAATTGCTCGCATCCTCATTCTGAGGGGTAGCTTGAGCATCGTTGGGTTCTTTCCTTTTTGATGTGATATTTGGGCGGCGGATTTCTTTCATATGTACCGTACAGAGGAAACAGATGTACTATACAGTCATAGATATATAGTGGTAACCATGTTTTCATATAGCAACTCACACACTTCCCATATTCTTTGCAGATCGTGACTGAGTTTCATCGATTATGGTGACACTGCAGAATTAGCCAAGACATACCAGGGGACCGCATCGCGATAATCTACGGACTTAGTACTGAGTAAACGCAGGTTTTGGTCATGACTTTGCTTTTTGATTTATTCCATACCATAGCCACCAATCATTGGCCTTCGCATGGAAAAATAACTGTTGGATAGTATTTTCTAATCCTTGACACATTTGTAAAATTTTGCAGCGTACGGAATCCAACCAACATTATACATCCATGCAGGCATCAAATTTTATCATTGCCAATCTTATCATGTTGGTTAAAGTTGCTGTTTGATGATGTTACCACACATATCATCAATCAACGTTCAAATTATCATGGACTTTGAAATTCTTCTATTTGCTTGACCAACCTCACGTTAACTTCTAGTATCAATTTCCAACTTCAAAATAATGAGCTTTGACTATGAAGATTTTGACTAACTTTCGTGCAAATTCTCAACCATCATTACTCGTGAAAATTCTGTTCGGGTACGGGTTCTATTCCGGCTAATATCAGGGGTATCTCGGCTAAATACATCATCCCTTCGGATAACATAACTTCACCGAAAACTATTCACTGCCGAGCTCTCCCGAAACACTTTCCGTCCCCACTTCTTCAACTACCTGCAGATCTTCCACTCTACCCGCTGTTCCCATTCCTTCCCGCTCAGCCCCAAAGCGCATGCCCCGAGTAGAACCGGGGGATGTACAACAGTATTTGCTTCAAAAGTCGTAAACTATCCAACCATTTATTCATGGCGAGCAAAATGTCTCATGTACTGTCAGTCATATTCGACGCAGGTCCTCTCACGGCTAGTTCAGAATTATGCAGCAGGCTGAGGGTAAGTCATGTGATGCAGTCCTAGCCCCCAAATTCAAGCAATAATGGATGTTGTTGCTAAGGAAACTAAGATCGCCAAGCAAAGCTGTAAATGCTTGGTGATAAGTGGGACAGATCATGTTTATATATCGACTCATGCAAAGGCTGTGTAACGGGACCCGAATAGATGAACCAACGGTGAAGGAAGTTGGGCGGTTCAGCCGACACGGCATGTTTCATTGTATAACCAAGCCGATCATGTGTACAATTGTGGAGTTCATGATCAAGATTCTATTTCAAGGTCACATGTGTAGGTATCCATATATGATTGCACCAGCCACTAAGCCGCTTTGCTGAGCCACCCGTCACAAGCCACCACAAAACTTAAGGACACATCCATCTCAAAGGAGTGGAAAACGTTCGAAATTAGAAATAGATGAAGATGAAGGATTCTAAAAGGACAAGGAGATTAGAGTTATCAGTTGAACTGATCTTTACACCTGAAGATTTGAAGCAATGATCGTCAAGTAACTTATATAATATCCAGTCACTTTTGAATGAGGCAAGTGATGTAATTGTGATGTTATTAAATTTGTTTGTGTTTTATCGATGATTAAATATGAACAATAATCGTGATTCACGAATGAAATCCCAAACTCCTGATCCATCTATCCCAAAATCTTATCTATCCCAATACCCAAGTCTATCATTCATAAATTAAAAGAGATGCATGAAAAGATACATGAAATGAAAAGTGACAAAGGAAATTCGTTTGATGACAGCCATGTCTAATTCAAAGCCAAGAAAGAATTTTGAACTGCTCCAGGCTCTTTGATACCCCACTGAACCATCCAGTTCTCCAACCACACTCTGTTCAAAGGACCGAGATTTCTCAAAGTCTTACTGGCAGACTGGGAAACGTTGGTAGGTAAGGTACGAGCACCCTTCTCAACGGCACCACCAGCTGCTGCCTTGGAGTAGAACTCAAGAAGGCGCATGGCGGGGTTGGCGTCAACATCGACATTGCCAGTGCGCTCAGCTTCATCCACGGAAGCTTTGAGTGCGTCGACCCATTGCTCAAATTTGACTGGCTTGACCATGCCTTCAGGGTAAGCAGCGAGGAGATTCTGTCCCAAATCCTCTTCCCAGGAGGAGAATTGTGGGTTGACAACATGGAAAGTCTTGCTGTGGAGAGGAGCAGAGGAGATAGCGCCTGTAGCGGCGTCAAGCTCTGGCTGAGATGCAGTCTCAAGGATCTCGCACAAGACTTTGGAGAGCTTGTCGACTGGGAGCCAATCGATGTGATCTCTGGATGGGAAAGTCTCTGGGACAACACCGAGATGGGCGGATGAGACAATGATAGATGGAATATACTCGTGTTTGTTCCACATTCCCTTTTGTTGCTCTACTGGACCGGCTACGATACCAACACGGCAGACAGCAGTGCGGACACCGGAGATTTGTGCGGCTTTCTCGAGGAGGGCTTCAGCGATAAGCTTGGATTGACCGTATCCCATAGGTGCTGCAGCAGTGAAGTCGAGGATTGGTGCCTCAGGAACACCACCAACTCCCTTGTATCCACCAACGGCGGCAATGGATGAGATAAACATCACGAAAGCGTTGTTGGTAGAGCTGGAAGCCATTTGAGCGAGGTTGCGAACACCAGTGATGTATGGCTTGAATGAATTGAGAGTCCAGTTGAAGTTAACTGGCCATTGGCAATGAAGGACGTGGGTAACATTCTCTAGAATCTTAGTATAGTTCTCTTGTCCAACACCCAATTGAGAGTCAGAAAGATCTGCCTTGAGGAAAGTAACTCTGCTGGAATCAATGGGGCTCAATCCTCTTGCAGCGATGGCTTGTTGGTATTTCTCGGCACCACCGGCAGAGCGATCAAGAGCGTAGATGTGCTTAACGTTGGAGTCATTGTTCATCTCGTTGAGGAGGTATGAACCCAATGAACCGGTAGTACCAGTGAGGAGAACAGTAGTACCGGTGGTGACCGGTGTGACACGAGGCTTGGACTCGACTGGGAGGGTGGAGACAAATTCTTGGAAGAGAGACTCCATGGCAGTCAATTTAGGATTTTTGACTTCCTTCTCGTTAGGATCGGCACTTTGGTAGGCACTATCAGGATCTTCAGGTGCCAAATCTGCTGTCTTGTAGAGGAACTCAGAAAGCTCAACCAAGGACGGATTGGAGTATACAGAAGCTGGTGAAATGGAGTCCGGAGTGAGGTTGTTGCCACCAGTGAGTTTTGCATGGATCTTGAGCTCACGAACAATCTTGATGACATGGAGAGAATCTAAGCCAGACTCGAAGAATGCTGAATCAGGTCCAAGATTTTGAATGCCAGCAGTCTCCTCGATGAGGTCTTTTAGCCACTTGGCGATGTTTGTGCGGTCGGCAAAGTCCACTCGCATGTCACCGACTTCACCTTCTTGGTCGTCGAGGTTCTCGGCAGCAGTGTAGACATCTTCGATATCTTTCTCGTATAATCTGTATGTCTGATGTCTTTGGATCTTACCTTGACCGAGGTAGTGCATTGGGCGGCTAGGATCAACAAACAAGATGTGGTACTGATCAAGCTGACCGTGAGCAGGAGCGTGCACATTAGCTTGTGCGATAGCTGGAAGCATATCCTTGATGAGGGCGTGGCGATCAGCAGCGCTAGCTGGTGGAGCATCCTTGAGGTCGACAAGAGCAGCTGGCTGGAACTTGCCACGACCGACAACCATGGCACCTTTGACGAGTGGACTGCTGCAGAGAGAAGCCTCCATGAGAGCTGGAGCAAGTTTCTCTCCGTTGCTGAGAACAATGACATCGTCAGCACGACCTCTCCATTTGTACAAGAAAGGCTTGGCTGGATCAGGGTGGCGAGAGTAGAGATCATTCATGGAGTACTCCTCGAGTTGAGGGAAGGTACTGAAAATACCCTGATAGTAAAGATCTAATTCAGGCTTTCGCTCAATGTAGAGCTCGTGAAGACCGTCCATGTACTCTCTGAAGACAATACCAGAGTGAGTTGGATGCCAATAGAAGTAAGCCCAATCCTCGACGGCAGGAGCCAATCGTGGAAGACAGGCAGTCTCAGTAGCTCCAAAGTTGGAAACAACTCTGCAATGCTTGGAGATGATATCACCAGCAGTCTGAGAGATGGCGGCACCACAGACTAGAATGTAGTTGAAGTTGTGGATACGCTCAAGAGATTTGGGGTCGTGGCTCAACTCCTCATAGATGGATGGGGGGCCAATTGAAGCATCGACACCACTGTGCTTGTGGATCTCATCGGCATATGCAGCGTGAGGTACTACATTGGCAGAACCGTAAACAGTGGTGACACCGAGAAGGAGAGACATGGTGATACCGATGTTCAAACCACTAGTGTGGAACAAAGGCATGAGATTGTAAGCCCTGCGAGATTGTTGGTAGACTTCAGTTGTTGGAACGTATCCGTCGACTGCTGGGATAGTTCTCCAAGCCTCATATGTGCTGAGGATCTCGTTCTTCCAGGTAATAGGCTTTGGAAGACCGGTGGAGCCGGTAGTGTGGAGGACGAGGCATGGGTCGGTTCGTGCCTCAGCAAAAGACTTGCTATAGGGATAGGCGCGGACCTCTTCATCTTCAAGCAGCTCTTCAAGTTCTGGTACTGTTGCAGTGCGCATGTTGCGTTGGCTCAAGATGTTCTCAACATGAGTGTTGCGAGCTGTCAAGAAGATGTGGCAGTCGGACTTCTCAAGAACATTTAGAGACCCGGCGACGCTGTTACGGGGGGAAAGATACAGCATCTTGTATCCGGCTTTGATAGCGCCGAACATGAAAAGGAAGTAACGAATGTCACCTAGTGGCCATGTTAGTATGATACGTTTATCGTGGAAGGGAAGGAATATACTCACTGTGGCCTTGGTAGGCGACAGCTGGGAATTCACCAGCGGGGGCTTTCCCGAGGATCGACTCCAAGTACCAAGCGGTACGATTGATCGCATTGGCGAATGATCTGGCAGATACTTCCACGAAGCCATCTTGTGGCATATCAGTCTTTGGGTAAGCAAAGATTGAATGATCGGGAACCGATCTGGCAAGCTCATCTGGGATGAGGTGAACCAAACGGGCGGGGTTAGAGTTGGCTGCGGCGAAGGCGGCTGGGACATCAGATCGGAGAGTTCCTTGTTGAGACATTTTAAAGATGGTTTGAGTGATTGGAGAAGTTGAAGAAGTTGATATTATTAGTATGAAGTATTGTTGGATGTAAAGATGGTTGATTGACTCAAAAAAGCTTTAGTGAAGGTGTTGGATGAAGATGGTTAGATGTCTAAGACTCAAGTATTGGAAAACTGGGAAGTGATGTTCTAGCGATGCCTTGATAGAATGATGAAGATGTTGTTGTTGTTGATGATAAAAAAGTATTTACCTCGACAACATCGACAACTTATATATCAGAATCTCGTTGACTATCGACATAGTGTGTAGTGTATACACTTCCCAAAAGAGTGTTTCCATACCGCGCAACAGGAACATTCCATTGAGCAGTGATGGTATTCGCGGGGAGCGGACAGCCGGAGCAGAGCTAACGGGCTACTTTCGGCCTACTCTATCTTCAATGAGATTCAAGATTCCTATCCAAAGGTGTATGAGCATTTGCTGCGCGAGATCTAAGATTGCTGTTGGATCTGGAGATGAGATTGGCGCGATTGGGAATTCGGGAGCTTGCAAAAATCTCCTAATGACAACATACCAATGGCTACTCCAGGAGTGGTGTTGCCCTATCTTAGTTTGTTACCTTCTACATGGTAGTAACGCTAGTACCATCGCGCCACGGTACCAATCGTGCATCCTGGATCTTGCAGGAGTTTCATGATCCACTGCAACAGACGTTGATGGAGCTTCTAAATCGGGACTGCCAGACACGTTCTGGTCACTGACACTCCGCCATAGCTACCGGAGCTTGGGCCATACATGCAATTGAGGGGCTTTCCCATGCTTTGATTATGTTCGTGGAGCAAGCATTCTGATAGAAAGTGTAATCTGATAAGGAGTTCAATGATACTTTGCTTTATTGAGTTAGTCTTCAAAGTTAAGTCGGTTTGTACGAATTGGGATGCTTCACCGAAGCGTAAGGGAAATATTTTTGTAAGTCTCGCGTGAGAATTTCCGGATTTTGCACTCAAAATGCAACTGCTGTGTGAAGGAAAATATCACGTACCGGTTTGGGACTGTGCACCAAACTCTACTATCACTCGAATATGATCATAACAAATTCATTCCGGTTCTCCTACCGAATCTTAAGGTTTACTTTGTGGAAATATTCCGGTCTTTGTCACTATCTAATATTGTTGAAGGGAAATCTATGTGAGATACCAGCAGTAATCTTTGATTTGAAACGCTGTTACACAGGCAGTGTTCTAAACACACTCTATTGCTTCGAAAGGAATACTCTTTCGGAATACTGGACAAACAAGGAATGTAGAAAGGGTAAGGTGGTGATGAGATGACCTAAAGGCACCTCGAGGGTGGATGTAGAAATATTTATCACACACCTACACATTGATCCTAGACCCTCCAAGTATCAAATATTAAATAATTTATTCTGAAATACGTCAACAAATATAACAGATAATTAGACGGTTAAATGGGAGAAAAAAACGTATTTCTCCCGGTGTCATTGGCTGATGGGTTCTAGATCCGGGATTGGAACAGTGGCAGCGATGAGTGTACGTAATTATGGAAATATTCATAGTAGTCATTAGAAATGCAGGTAATAGATATTTCCTCAAGTGGACTAGACAGATACAAGAAAAAAATAATACGCTTTTTTGTGCCATAAATCTAATGTGGAAGAGCATAAAGTGTCGGAAAAAAGTCGTCACAACATGCTTACATAATAACTTAGAAGAAGACCTGACATCTTGTGGACTTCCAAGCATCAATAGCGTTGTGTAAGGTTATTCCACAAATATTCTCCGGTTGAAGATTTGATTCTCTTCAACGACAGATGAAATGCATCAATTATCAAACCCGGCTCCCTGTCTCCGATCGTAAAATATCAGGAGCAACCGAACGGGACAAATGCAATGAAATAGATTAAGGTTTGGCAGTTTCACGGGCCGAGCCTTAGAACAATCCAGCTTGAAGAATATCAGCACCGACCCCACATTCTTTAGCGACATTTCACAACATCCTTCCTATTCCCCCTTTTGGTAATGGAGTCACGGAATCTCATCCAAGTCCTATATCGGTGGCCGCGAGTATAGATATCACCATTACCCCGACTATTTGAAATGAAGTGGACACCTCTTTTACTTTTTATTATCCCAAGATATAGCCGCGCCTAATTTAAAATCAGTTCACTCTACTGTTGAAAAGTTAAATACAAGAGTCAATATCTCGATAACACAATTAATCAAACAACTTTCAAAATCAATTGAAAAATCAAACATGCCTTCTTCTACAAAACTTCCAACCCGTGCTTTGGGACGCAATGGTCCTCAGATTCCTGCCCTTGGCCTCGGACTGATGGGTTTAAGTAGTAAGTCTTTCGGAATTCATCAATCAATGAGATATATTGACAATTGTTATAGCTTTCTATGGTAAACCTGGCTCAGATGAGGAGCGTTTTGAGTTCCTCGATCGTGCTTATGAGCTAGGCTGCACTCATTGGGATTCAGCTCAGATGTATGGCGACAATGAAGTACTTTTGGGCAAATGGTTCACGAGAACTGGAAAACGCAGTGAGGTGAGATCGAATTAGCTTCCGAACACAAAGCTGAAAGACGAGTGCTGATTGTTGTCTAGATCTTTTTGACTACCAAATTCGGTAACCATGTTACCCCAGAAGGTGGTCGCGAAATCCGAAACGATGCAGAGTACATCCGTCAATCTGTAGCGGAGAGTTTTGAAAAACTTCAAACTGATTACATAGATTTACTCTACTGGTAGGTGATCCCAAAATAATTTCAAGAAAATTGTGATTTATTCTCACGCGCATCCAAATAGTCATAGATTCACTGGAACAATTCCAGTCGAGACAATTGTTACCGTTATGAAAGAATTTGTCGAGTAAGTCTTCAGTCCCGTCATTTGTTTTTCAAATACTGACTTTGGAAGTGCTGGCAAAGTCAAGTATTTAGGTCTCAGCGAGTGTGGTGTTGACACTCTCGAGCGTGCTGTTAAGATCCACCCAATTCATGCGTACCAAATTGAGTACAGTCCATTCTCTATGGACGTTGAGAAGCCAGAAGTTGGACTTCTTGACTGTTGCAAGAGACTCGGCATAGCGCTTGTTGCATATTCACCATTGGGCCGTGGTATTCTCACTGGCCAATACAGATCAGTCGACGATTTCGACAAGGATGATTTCCGACGAACAATCCCACGTTTTGCCACCCAGGAGAACTTTGATAAGAATCTGAAACTCGTCGATACCATTACCGCTATTGGAAAAACCAAGAATGCCTCCCCGGGACAGGTAACACTTGCCTGGATGATTAAGCAAGACCCCCTCATTTTCCCAATTCCAGGTACCAAAAAGATCAAGTATTTGGAAGAGAATATTGGAGCTCTGTATGTGGATTTGTCAGATGAAGAGGATAAAGCAATTAGACATGCAATTGAGAGTGCTGAAGTGGTTGGAACTAGAGTTGCTGAGCATCTCATGGGTGTTCTTGTGGTTGATACTCCTCCTCTTACCAATTAATTGGTTCAAGAGATTAATGTTGGGTATTGAATATCAGTTTTTGGTGAAATTAGTTTTATAGAGAAGACACCTTATATGGTGCACCACAGAATTTGACCACGGTTTTCTACATACTGCTTGAATATGCTTGTCCTAGGAATTTGTGAGGAATTTACTCTGTTATGACTTTGGCTCAGGATTCTCATGAATGTCAAAAGATATATGATGAATATTGGCATCTGCTTACCTAGGTACTAGAGGTCTAGAATCTGTTTTATTTCCCATGAAACTTATTGTTGAACTTGGCTAACGATCACCAACCACCACGACTTACGGGTGTCTGAGACAGTGATGATGGGCTATTCCCAATTCCAATCAATGTCACTGCCAGTTAATTTCGTGAGCCAAATGATGGCTTTCTCGAAATTGCAGCAATGACTGATCATTTGTCACTGGCATGCCAATTCTCACATTCAAATTGTATAATTAGGACAATTTCTGTCGGAAATGCGAGACATACCTACCTAATCTTTCAACGCTTTCGGTGGCTTGTGCGTCTCAAGTGGCTAGTGAAATGATGACATAATCATTGTTGTGGTGGTCCAGAACCTTAACCCAACCATCACAATCTAAGTTCTACCCCGAGTGAACAAGCACACGACTTCTTCATCTCGGGTGAAATCTTCAACAATACGATAGCCACGTAATATTATGCTGCAGTAAATATTGGCTAAATGCACCCATTGGTATTCTATCCCGTCAGAAGTTCTGATGAGGTCTGAATTTGAGCTCCGAAGTGTGTGCACAGTGCAGGTAATCATTTAGCGTGAACTTGCGGCACCACAACTAGGCTACGTGAAGAACTCCGGTGTTATATCAATTGGCTTCCATCCATCTGTAAACAATCGAAGCGGAAAGTTGCCGAGATGGAGTTATTGTGCTGCCAGAGCTAGCAGACAACGCGAGTGTTTGGAAGAATGAGGGATGTGTATGGAGCATAGAGTGCGGAGAAAACAATCACCTTAGCAATTCCGGAGTTGAAGAAACTCTAATGAGCGCAAGAATGGGTGAACTGACGAGGATTGCTTTACCGGACTCACGCTTTCGGTATACAGTCACAAAGCCATGGCTGACCGATGCATCCGAATTCTCAACCCGAAAGGTGTTTATCAAGTCGGATCCCCAGCTCAGATTTCATTCATTCTTCAGTCCTCTCTCATCAACATTTCTACTATCTCTCCAGTCTTAATCAATATCTCTTCCGCCCTATTTATAGCCTCCTTAGTTGTCGTTTAGATCATAATGGCCCATCTCACCCCAGAGCATATCTTGCACCTTTACGATACCTTCGGAGAGCTCAGGGTGCTCGACGATATCATCCGCCATCGCTCCAGAGATAATCCTCCTGCTCCTATTCTGGGATATCCAAGAGTTGAGGATAATCCAAGCGATTATGAGACTTTCACTGGTCAACAGCTTGACTCATTTGTCGATGCTGCATGCAAATACTTCATCAAGAATGGATTGAAGCCTGTAAGTCAACAAAATATGCACCCAAGACTCACTGAAACCAGTCTGACTCTCAATTTAGGGCGGGAAAAAAGTCATTGGTCTATACTCTCCATCCAATGTAGACTTCGCGGTCACCTTCTTCGCTCTCAGCCGTTTGGGCTACACTGTTCTCTGCCTCTCCCTTCGTATAGCACCCATAGCTATCATCAACCTGCTTAAACAAACAGAGTGCGAGGTCATAATCCGTGGCGATACCCCACAAATTGCTGCTACTTGTGATGCCGTTGCACAAGAGGCCACTTTAAGATCTATCGTCATTCCTCAGCGCGCTCAATATGGAGTACCACGCCCAGCGAGTGAGAAGCCTTTCATAAGAGAATTCGATCGCGAGGTTGAAACCAATGAGGTCGCCATTGTCATGCACAGTTCTGGATCCACTGGGCTACCTAAACCAGTATTCCTCACCCACAAGAATGTGTTGACCCATCCAGTACAAGGTGCTGGAATGCATAACTTCGGTGCACTTCCATTGTACCACATGTATGGTCTCTCCACTACACTCCAAGCTATGTACATGGCAAAGAAGGCAAACTTGCCTAGTGCTACTCTGCCAATGACCGCAGACAACCTTATGCTCGCAATTGAAGCAACTCAACCTGAGGTCTTTCACGCTGTACCGTATGCTTTGGGCCTCTTAACTGAGCACCCAAGAGGTATGGCATATTTGAAACAAGCGAAGATTGTCACTGCAGCCGGTGCTCGTACTCCTGACGAGCTCGGTGATCTCCTGGCCTCAGAGAAGGTCAATATCGGTGTCGTATTTGGAACGTAAGTATCCTATTCTACCCATTTACTTTCTTATCTCATGTCAACTAACTTTAATTAGTACTGAAGCAGGTCTTCTTGGTGATACTATGCGCCGTGCCGACGGCGATGACTCATGGAACTACGTTCGAATCTACCAAAACATCAGAAGCTCTATCTACATGGATCCTCTCGGTGATAATCAATTTGAGTGTGTCTACCTCAAGACCCATCCAGGATTATCCGTCTCAAACTCGGATGACCCCGCGCCTGGTTCATGGCGTTCGAAGGATGTTTTCGAGCCGCATCCAACCATCCCTGATACTTGGAAATATGTGACTCGTCTTGATGACCGTGTTACCTTGAGCAATGGAGAGAAAGTTCTACCACTTCCAATAGAAGGTCGTCTCCGCCAAGAAGAGATCATTCGTGAAGCCGCTGTTTTTGGTGTAGACAGAGCTATTCCAGGTGTTTTGATCTTCAGAGCTTCTGATGAGCTCCCAGACGAAGAATACCTTGAGGCTATCTGGCCAGCTATTGTTGATGCTAACTCTCGTGCTGAGGGCTTCTCTCAAATTACCAAGGAGATGGTTGGTCTGGTAGCTTCAGATATTGAATACCCCAGAACAGACAAGGGAAGCATCATCCGCGCACAGATCTACAAGAAGTTTGCGGATAAAATCGATGAATTGTATGAAAGTCTTGATGGAGATGCAGAAGGAACTTTGCAACTCGATCTTTCCGGTACTGAAGTTTTCTTAACCGAGACATACGAGGATATTACAGGCCATCCTCTAGAATCCATCGATACTGATTTCTTTAATGCCGATATTGACAGTTTGAGGGCCATTCAAATGAGACGTATAATCCAGAAGACTCTCGATCTCAAGGGCCAACAACTCAGCAGTAACGTCGTTTACGAACACGGAACTGTCAGAGCTCTAGCACAATACTTGTTCTCTCTTAGTTCTGGGGGAGGTGAGCAAAACAAAGATAACGTTCCACTGATGGAATCGTTGATTCAGAAATACTCCACTTTCGGAGAAGTTGTGGTATGTCTAGTTTCCACTACCCTTGTGATGCCAATTTACTTACATGAAAACAGATCTTGACTGGTGCTACTGGTTCTTTGGGTGCTCACGCCTTATACCAAATGGTGAACAGCCCCAAGTTCAGAAAGGTATACTGTCTCGTTAGAGGAGAGAATCCAATGGACAGAGTCTTAAAGTCTATCAAAGACCGTGGATTATCTCTCACTCCTGCCGCAAGATCTAAGGTTGTCGCCTTCACGGCTGACCTTGCCCTCAGTGATCTTGGTCTTGGAAAGGCCATGATTGAGCAATTCAAGACTGAGGTCTCGCTCATCATTCACTTGGCATGGTCTGTCAACTTCATCATTGGCTTACAGAGTTTTGAGCCCCATCTTGCTGGATTAAAGAACCTTTTGGACCTCTCGCTCGCTGTCTACCGCTCAGAGCCAGCTCGTCTCTTCTACGCTTCCTCTATCTCTACAGCTGAGAACACACCTGCGCCGGCTCTTATCCCAGATGCCCCAATTGAAGACTTCAATAACGCTTTGAATATGGGTTATGCTCAATCCAAACTCGTCGGTGAATACATGGTTCTTAATGCTGCTCGTGGTGGAGCCCGAGCCTATGCTCTTCGTATCGGACAGATTGTAGGAGACAGGGATAACGGTTTCTGGAACGAAGCTGAATTCGTGCCCTCCATGATCAGATCTGCACTTTCCATGAAAGCTCTCCCAATTTTCCACGAGAATTGCTCTTGGATCCCGGTTGATACCCTTGCCACTGCCATCTTAGAGATTGATGAGAAACTCAAGTCTCTTCCTCGACCATGTGCCATTGATAGCACCAACCCTCCTATTGTCTACAATATGGTCAACCCTGCCACATTCACTTGGGAGTCTCTTCTCGGCGAACTTTCTACAGCCGGTCTTGACTTCAAGGCTATTCCTTTCGGAGATTGGTTACAAAAGCTCAGAGAGTCAGCTGCTAACGGCCAAGAAGAACAAAACCCAGCCGTCAAGCTTTTGGATCATTTCGAACAGCGATACCTTCAAAGCAACAATGGCCATGGCTACAGTGGCGCCGAGGCTACTGCAAGTTCAAGTGGTGCTAGCAGTCCTCGAAGCAGTATCTCTGGTGCTACACCACCAAGCAGTAAGGGAACTAGTATTAGCGACTATGAAATTGTCGGAGTCACATTCGACACCAAGGCTATCTTGAGAGACAGTAAAGTCCTACAGAGCCCACCTGATATCATCCAGGATGGATATGTGAAGCAGTTTTTGAGTCAGTGGTTGAAGAAGTGGGTTAAGTGATTGGGAGCTTATGGATCAGGGGATATGATTTGATGAGATCATGGTATAGAATATATGTGATTACGGCTTCTTTTAGATTTGTATGCGGGGCGCAAAATTGTTGCAGATGACGAATGTTTTCTTTTATCTTGTTTTCTTCATGGGGTCTGGCGTAAATTTGCATCATTCTTGTAATTAATCATTTCTAGCTCAGTATTCATATATGAAATGGAAAAAATACTTGAACTTTGGAAAGTCTATGTGAAGAATATTTGCCTGAAGTTGAACTGTAAGATCCACTATCATTCAGCGACAGTATGCTAAGTCCTCACTGCTTTTGCTTTAAGTGCCTATAATCTAGTCTCGTGCCATAAATTCCATCAAACATGCAATTGCCGCCTTATAGCAGAGAGTCCAGGTAAACTTGAGAGAAAATTTTATCACGATCATGGTAATTAATCTTGAATCAGAACAAGCAGTTTCAGCCATTGAGTTATGTTAACCTCAAAGACTAACCTCTGCAATTTGTTGGATACCTAATTCTATTACAACCTACAATTATGAAGCATATAGTTAGACGCTCGACACATGCCTTTGATGCCCGAATTCGAGATAGATGTGAACGCGGAATTATTTCAGTCTCATCTCCATGGCAACCCTCAAAATCCACAATGGGTGTATCTATCATTACTAAACCTTCTCTCCCAATTGATAAATTACATATTCTTCAGTCTTCAATCCAACCTCCTGGCTTTCCCACGATCTAGCCTTCGGGCCAGGCCGTTGAAGATTGGAAATAGACGTGTGCATGAAAAAAGCAGCCAAAATTAAGGACCCAACCGATTTTTGGTTTCGGGTACGTCGGGTCTCGTTGCACAGTATGGATATTCGGCTCGGTAGGACAGGAAATACTACGTGCCAAGATACGGCCCTTTCGTTGGCGAGAGGAAATGTATTGTACTCGGGGTTTGGGGTATGAGCTGTACTCGGGTTCTTGAATCATACAGGATAATGGATAGTAAGCGAGTTTTGCTCCGAAATCGCTGAGAATGGGAAATTTTATGCTGAATGCGATTCTGGATATGCGGATGTGAAATTGGGATATTGGGCTGTTCGATAAATATTTTGGGGTCCGTACCCCGCATTTTTAGCGTTTCGTATCATTCACCCCCACTTCCACCTGTTGTTATGTTTGAAATGGTCTTGCATGAGCACTACTGATGAAACTTTCAGATGTTGTGATACTTAGTACTAATTCGATCTGAGTCTTGACTCAAACTAAAGAGATTGGTACTCAGAATCCAGTGGGGCAAAAGAGCCCTTGCGTTTTCTCCATTCATCTTTTGTTCACGCATACTCCACTATATCTTTGTTTCTAGTAGCAAGACTTAATATCCATACACTGACACATGCCTTATGGTCTATCTTCGGTATCAAATAATTGTACTTAAATATGTGACGATATTCTTGATTCTTCTTAAAACGATATTTTACTCTTTTGAACTTTTTAATACCAAAGTGCCTTATTCCAGAACACACTCTTTTCACTGGCCAAGATGTCATTTTGAATATACATCGTATCATTGAAAACCAACTCCTGGCCAGGCGAAGATGCATTTCCTCCATGTAATGGCCAATATAGTTTATCCTCCGGCCACATCTTATTTGGGTCCCCAGTCAGGATGAACGATACCAAATATTTTTGCATCTTAAGGGCAACACTGAAATCGATGTCTGTAGTGGTGACAATGCCAGCACCCGCTGCGGTTGTAGTTGTAGTTGTAGTGGTATTTGTTTCAACAAGAGTGAAGTTACTGTACCAATAATAATTTTGATCCATGCCGTGAGTAGCTACACCAAGCGCCACCATGGCATTCCAGGTTTGGTTGTTAAGTGCTTCAGTTAGAGCGTAGTTGTGGGCCACAAGCTCGAAGTCTTGGTCTATATCTGCAAAACGAAGTCCTTCACTTGTATAGTCGGCTGAGGGGTAAAGATCCTGGATTTCATTGACGATGCCATCCGTAATAGAAGGAAAGTATAGTCGGAGATGAGGAGCGATATCAGAGCTGGTATTGACACCCGCAGGTAATTTGTTGTTGATTTCGTGGAGCTCGTGGGTTATTACCAGGGGACCAGTGAAGTTGAAGCGCTTTTGATAGAGCTGAGATTCGTCTGTTGAATTTAGTTAGTAATGAATGAGACAGTATCTATAATTGAGGACGCACATGTATCGGAAATGAAGTCCCCATCTACACGAGGTTGGAATTGATATGTGTAATTAGCTACCATGTTGGTAGCGGCTGTTTGGAGGGTTGTGAAGTTGACAGAGCGCAAGCATTTCAAGCTACCACCCGAGCACCCAACAGAGCTGGATACATTTTGGTAAAAGGCCTAAATATCTTATGAACAATCAATCCAAGAGTAGTATGGAGATATAGGAAAACTCACCTCAGCATTCTGATGACCAGCTCCGGGTACATAGCCTGGGGACATGAGGTACGCACGAGCAAAAGTCTGTTCAGCGCGACCAGCAAATTTCTATACAAGAAGTGTCAGTCATTGATTTGTATTTTGGATTGAGTAAGATCAGTTCCATACAGTAATCTGAAAAAGATCCTGTGAAGCACCGGCTGAGAATCCAACGGCCACTATTTCTTCTGGATTACCACCCCAGTGGCTAATATACTTTTTTACCCAATCGAAAGCATGCGCAGAATCCCAAACTAAAGCATTCGAAGTTCCGCCTTCGTGATTAAGGGTCGGACCGGTAGCCATACCTGTCATTCCGAGCCTATAGTTATAGGCAACGAAGATGAAATCCTTACTCAAGGCGAAGAGTGCTTCAGGAGTGACCGCTGTCTTACTTCCAAAGATGAATCTACCTCCATGCGACCATACAACAACTGGCAGGCTCTTATTGGCACTATTAGCAGGTGCCCAGACATCAAGGTATAGACAGTCCTCGTGAGTTGCGCAGTCAACGTTTTCTGGAGCCAAAGTACCGTCGTTCACAACGGTCTCAAGTGGGGGCCATTGTGGTTTTGCAAAACGAAGATCTCCAGTAGGAACAGCAGCATAACGGATGTTTTGGTACTTGTAATATCCAATCAATTCACTACCAGCGGTGGCAACAATGGTCGAATAATCCAAAGTAACTGATGGCATGGAAGTGACCGTGGTATTGGCTGCATTTGCGACAGCAGCTGCTGAAGCAGCTATCGGCAAAATATATATCGAACACCAGCGCATGACGAAAAGAAACTCTTGGTCGTTGAAAATGAAGCTTTAGATGAGATGAACGCTACGCAACAAAGAGAGCAGTTTGAGATATTGATAAATGTATTCAGATGCATCCCATCCTTTAACGGACAATACGATGTCCGGCAGATGCCCAGAAGTGGACGACACCCCACAGGTGGACGCGTCCCCTTAGCTTGGGGTGCCGAGATATGTCACTAGACATTTTTTGCGGGGTGAAGTGGACTGGTTCCTTGAATTAATACTGATGATTCATGAAAATCTGCCTCAAACACAGGCATCTGCATGGTGTAATTCTTGCACGGGTCTCTATAAGGCTTGTGTAGGATCTGGAATGAGGACTAGGACGCTGTCAGCGGTGTATAAAGCACGGCTGAGTGGAAAATTAGGTTCACAAGCCCGAGATTTATCCTCGGGCTAACTTCAAAGCCTAGGTTTCTCGCAAGTTTTGGGGCTTCATGACCCTATCTAGCCGCCAGTTACACCCACGAATGATGCTTCATTGGGGGTAGGTAAGTACCTGAGGCGCGCTGAAAAATACAGATTGATGTGCATTCGCGTCCACCCGTCCACAATGGCTCGGTAATACCAATAAAAGCTTAACTATAGAGAGAGAATCGTACAGAGCCCAGGAGACAAGCATAAATGTGAACTTGCGATCGAGCCTTTAAGCCGACTGGCCCAGTATAGCCAATTGAGAGGGCAGGGCAGCCAGCACCTTTCATAAGAAAACCAACAGAATTGTTTTGCAAACGAGTGCGCGAACAATGTCTATCGGAACATAGTTATAAGTCCGAGACGAGTCTGATTAAGCTATGTCGCCAGCCAAAAGAGAAGAGTTTGCACTAACATCAAATTCGCTCGAAAAG
Organism: Botrytis galanthina; assembly: GCA_004916875.1. Lineage (NCBI taxonomy): Eukaryota > Fungi > Ascomycota > Leotiomycetes > Helotiales > Sclerotiniaceae > Botrytis > Botrytis galanthina. The sequence continues at coordinate 111,016 of PQXL01000048.1, forward strand.
AGGTTCAAAAATGGGAGGGGGTACACTCCCACCAGCCACTCGTGGCGGGTGGCGCATAGCGCATAGCACGTAGTGCGTCAGAACGCCGAAGTAAAGCCGTTCATTGAACCTCGCGCACTCCGACTGTCAGCTCTGTGCTGAGATACCTTCATTGATTTCATCAAGTTTATCCTCTTGATATTTCATAACACACATCTAATGATATCAATAGAGAGGAGTTAACCAGCAATATCTGTCTTGAACGATGCGGAATCGTACAGTACAGAACAACTTTTCCGGTGTCTCTCAGTACCATATTAACTATCTACCTAAGGACATACCAATGAACGAGCACTCATGTTTAAGAGCCTCAGACTCGCTTATCATCAGGTCATAGGCGGTCTTTGGGTGTATGGAGCTTCATATATTACTCTTGATTTCTCCTTTTGGAAGTATTACCATCTCCAGGCAAGCCTGGTATTTGCTCCGTTGCCTCCTTTGGGAAATTTCCACATCCAGCAAATGTTCTCTTCTCTCTATTCTTTTAAGTTCGAATGAATGCAATCTGTGGCATCGATATCGATAGATACACACACAACTATCCATGCATTGTCATCCCTTGCTCTTTATCATGGGCTTGCATAACATATACTCCCGTTCGTGATCTCGCAAGAGACTGTACCACTTGGCAAGATATCAATCGCTTCATTTTCGGTATACCTGGTGTGATCATTATTATCGAGGTCACAACGAAAGCAGGGCCTGTGAAATCTCTACTTTGTGGCTTAAGGAAATCGCCACTCTCATCACAATATTAACCTTCAGGATCAAGGCAGGTGCACAATCTTCACTGATGACTGCAGGGTGCGAAGGGTTTGATAAAAGCTAAGGACACACATTCTATGTCGAATTCCAAATACTTCAAGGCCAGCAGATAGCTGACATCTATACTAGATCCACTAAGTGTCCTTATAGACCTTCAACAGAACCCTTTTAGTCTTGAGCTAGAAGATTTCATCAGCCTGGCAGGGAACTCGGACAAGTCCCTACAATCTCTTATGATATTTAGAAACTAGCTTCTATGATATCAGCGTAATCTTTACCCGGCGGTCAAACCTGCAGATGAATCTTGATGCATGCATGTATCTTGAAGAATCTTTTAAGAAATTAGTTCTCTCCGTATATCCCCGAGTCTTCATAGTCCTTTCGGAAGAGAGCAGGATGCCAAGAACAATCATGTTGTTTACAGCGCAGATGTTCATTGTTCTGTCTTCAAAGGCTCCGTCGGATAAATAGTCTTTTATCTTCATCGGCAACGCCGACGATGAATCAAACTTCTGACAACCGTACTGTTTTCGCCACTCCCGAACCACTTCGAAATCTCTCCCATCTATAGGAGGATTCGTGCCGTGTTCTGCTTATCTACTCGCTATACCAGATTTCTAACTTTCGAATTATCCGCGGGCTTGTGCCGTTGTCTCATGCATTATCATGATCGTTGAAGAAAGTATCGACGTGTTGACTGGTGGAACTTTTATCAGACTTGCTTGAAGAAAGATAAAGACCTTTCCGGAGCGGTATACATGTTACACCTTTCGTACTTCTTACCCGTCGTCACAGCATTCTTAGCAGCGGTATCTTCAGTGGCAATATATCCCCGGTCAAGAACACGTCAGTCCTTGCTCAAGGGTGAGTTTAGTAAAACTTAATCCGCAAATTTATTATGTATATTTAGTGTTATCATTTATCCTGGTCTTGAATTGCCAGATTGCTCTCTCAGTTGCCATGCTATAAGCGAAGTTCTCCTTTAATTAAACGTGATCAAAAATCTATGGTAGTGAATGCTCTGTCGTCGCAAGAAAAGCGGAGGCTCTAGGGACTTTGCAGGGGTATGAAGTTCCTTAGGTACTTCTCAGAATATTAGAAGGCGTTCGTACTCCTCCAGTAATCTGTAACTTGACTCTAATTGCTTCCTCTAAGTGAAATTTTTCCAAGACGAGATTGTTTCGAGGTTCCAATGTTATTTAGAAATCTTTGGCTAAATAATCAACCTTTGTTTGTCTTCTGGGGGACCAACGGACAATCCTGAATCACATATTTTGTTGTTTTGTGCTACAATTTAAATTTAGCATTGTCATTCAAGAGACACCTGTTTGCAAATTGAAATAAAAATGATTAGAAATGATCATATTGCTATGTTGTATGAGTCAAAAAATATCAACTCTGTGGTGTCATAATTAATCTACGATGGAGCAATTATGTATGTGCAGAACATTATAAGAAGCTTGCTCTTAGGCACTATTTTCTATCCAAGTTACTTCGATCAATTGGCAAATTGATTTTTCTGTCAAAGTGCAAGGTAAGTTTACATCATGTACGCACTCTCTTTGAATATGGTACCTGTAAGACGGTTCACGCACTATCTTCTTATTTCAATGATTTCTGGTTCTGTGTTGATATCTTCCGTCTTTGGAAACGAGCTGAATGCATCTTCATGTAATTGTCTCTGTACCACTACCATAGTGGCTAACCATACTAGCTCTATATTTATGATCAGTACAACCTCTTTGGGAGTTAATCTTCCGACGACATCAGCGCTTCCGATCATTATCACGACAGCTGAGACCCCTGGATCCTCTTCGACGCCATGTTCCGAGATAACCAGTAGCGGTGTTTCAACAGGGCTAAATAAATCTGACGATTCCTCACAAACAACCAGCAATCTCGTAGCTCCTTCTAGTAGAATCGGTCTTTCGATCATTCCCACATCGATGTCAACATCTAAATCACCTAGTTCTTCAACAGATATCAAATCGACAACCTTTATTTCCTCGACGTCATCTTCAATTTCATCGTCGCTAAAACCCTCAGGAACCTCCATTTCTTCACTCTCACAATCGAGTAACTCAATTTCCGTCGCCATATCTCCTACCTCAACACCTAAGCAAACATGCAATTCCGGAAGCAATAAATTTATGGCCCGCGATGACATGATGAATCAAATCGATACATTCTGTCAAGAGGCTGCTAAACAAGGCACACAAGATAAAGATAGCGGCTCAATACTCCGTACATACAACCAAGGTGGCCGCTATGAAGTTGATTTGGCAATTGACTGGCCATCTGGGATAGATATCACGCATGATATGAAGAACTATTGCTCTAACAATATGACAACAATCATGGATAGTAATTATTCTTTATTATCTTTGCGATTGTACATAACTTGCTAATAGTTGACAGCCTGTGACTCAGATGCTGCCAGGAACCCATCAAATTGGAACACTGGCGGCACACTTCAGATAGACCCAGTTACATACCGCATTACTCCTCAAAGCAACCAGAATTACACCGCAGGAAAATGTTGGTTTCACCTCGAAGAATTTAAAAGTTTTTCTGGACCAAGCAATGAACAAGTCATCTTCAAAGTACACATAAGAAACATTACAGATGGTATTGGAAATGATATTCCGGTTATGGGGAATGGAGAAGATGGCTCAAAAGATATTACAAAGGTCGCTGGGGATGGAAATCCTTACGTTTTCAACACCACTTTACCTTTTCCTATTGTCATTACCCCGGAGCTTAATGGCAATCCATCTGATTACATTCAATTTGTATATGGAAGCCAGTCTTGGACTACAAGCGTGAACTCTGGGATGCCAAACTGCATTGTTGGTGGTTGGACTAATCCTGGGACTTCTTTGGGTGCAATTTCGGTAAGAGCAGTATGTCTTTATGATTTTGGATATGGGCTGATGTATCAATTTGTCTAGAATCGCAACATGGATTGCTACTTCTATTGCTAGCGGGAAGATTTATGCATAGCTATCTTTGAGTTTTTGTAATTTTTGAATTTATTGTTTCTTCACATGGTTCATTAGTAGATGATTCGAATATCGTGAGAAGCAGTGGTGAGAAGACTGGGTAGGTTACATGCTGCAAACATTTCTTCGTATGATCAGAAGGGTATTCCATATTGTTTGATCCTAGCTGTAGTTTGCTAACAACTGATCGGTAATCTTGCTTAGAACTTTATTTCGACTCCAGCCCACACATCTCTCGGGGATACCGGGACACCCCCATGAAATTGATGCTCCAAACTTATCACTGATCTTTTAATCTGAGCTCTATAATCCTTAGTTTATTATTGCTCACGGTTCCGAAAAGCTTGATGGAAAATGCAAAATTGGTACTTTAGATCGATTCAAAAATGAAAACTATTGCAACGTGTGTTATGATGACAATCTTTGAGAAAGACTGAATAATTCAAGATTACAGATTGTTAGACTACAGTCCGGACTATTGCAAATTCTGCACCCCAAATTATACACGTTATGAAGTTTCCAACTCCAAGTGCACAAAATCACAAGCTACATACTACACCCCCGCGAGCGAGACCTAGCTCCTTGCTCATCTGCCTCAAAACACCCCGCCAAAGCCACTCTACACATCTCCATCTAACCCATGTCTCCATACCACACCATGGAGCTTACTTCTTGCAAGAGCTGAACTTCTGTGGCGCATCCAACCACCCAGTCATTCTGTTCGCAATGTCGGTAACATAACTTGGTGTAGCTCCCTCAGCATCGTTCAAATTGCTCTTGTTGACCTGGCCAGAATTGTAACACCTAGCTGCCTCGTAAATGTTTCCATACTGATTGATACATTGAACAAGCCCGTCACCTTGAGCTGTGCCTTGAGTACCATCAACGATCATTTGGCGGATAGATGCTGCTTGGGCGGAAGCAGATGCAGAATTACCGACAAACTTTACACCGGCGACAGATTGCATGAGTCCGCTGGGACACTGTTAGTGATTTGGGTTTGATAGATAGCTAATTAAGAAAGGAAAGTCAAGAGAAACATACGGGTTGTCAGGTTGACTTGGATCTGGGTTCTGGCTAGTATCGATATTGACACATCCGCTGCTTTCTTGTAAAATTGTGGCGTAGATGAATCTTGGATCCACAAAGCTAGCACTAGCGACCGACAAGATTGAGTTATACATGTCATCAATCTGTGTTGGGCTATCACCAGAGCCGAAGGCACCAGTATTTGCACAGGATTCTTTGAGATATGTAGTGGAACTGTTCCACATGGCATCAAATGACACCCATTCAGAGGATGATGGGAAAGATTGCCAACCACCGGAGTAGCACTTGTAAGTATCTGCGCCTTTGCCAACACCGGTGCTGATGGCAGAGTTGGGGTCTTGGTTCCCGGCGCCAGAGGTGAACGCTGCTGCTAGGGTAACTTTTGCGTTGGCTGGTGAGGTGGAACTACCGCGGGCATCCAAGGGAGCTGCAAGTGCGGTCGCGGCGAGGAAAGATGCCGAAATAATCAATTGATTGAAATACATGATGAAATAAATAAGGTTGAAAGAATGACTGGTAGGAAAATAGAAGTAAGATTTGGTGAACGAATGTGAAAAAGATACGGGGAAAGCTGATGAATGAAAAAGCACGTCTTGATTTGACCAATATATATATACCAACAGCTTCAAATTAGACTTTAAGGTTATATCACACAAGAATGATATCAAATCACCTTGCATGATCCGAAATTAGTAGACATGAGATTCATTTAGCTGCAGGAGATCAGTTCCGGTTCCTTCTTGCTGACATTCGTGCCATGCTATAAAATCGATTAGATGAATACGACAAGAAGGAAGCGATGTCTCTCGGCTCATTGAGTGCGTTCAACAATGGTATACTACCTAAGTGATGGAACATTGTGCAATACGAGACACTATTCTATGTTAGGTAGCTGCTCGTTAGTGTTTTCAATAGTCTGAACTGTAATACAGCTTGGGATTGTAACTTCAATGGTCTGGGAATATTCCTATGGAGCACTTTCTTGAATTTCTTATAACCCTGGTATCAGGTCTAAGAAGGGGTCCATGAGGATTTTCGTGGAAAGCTATGATACCCCAGTAAATATCGACAAGGATGTTGTGGGGGCCAGCAAGAATGAATGCACCATCCAACAACACACCCTGGACTTTCGTTAATGGTAAACGTTACGTTACAACGATGGATATAACACAATGTTTCATCTTTCTTTGATAGCCCGAGTATTCAACAAATACTGATCGAACCGCCCTAGTTCACATCCAATCCGTGTTCTTCATAACTAAATCTGAAGATATGGTTGAGCAAGCGGCTGATATCGTCGCAGACAAAAATGTCTTCTTGGCATGACTTCATGCCGTCTGATTCCAGTACTATTTTGTCTCGATTCTCATGGCAGAATGTAACCTCAAGCTCTGCCGATGCTGATGTAAGAATCCCTCGCTGACAAACGCCCGCAAGATTAAATGAGTACCAACTCCTATCGGCACAATTCAGGGGCAACGCGTGAAATCCCGAGTCCATACTCGATATAGTTGCTTAAGGATCGAGTGAATCCGGATGTCATACCCTTAAATGATGTTGTTCTAGAAAAATACTTGTTCGCCGCTAGGACCGTTTTATTTTTGGGGTCTGATGGCGCTACCTACCTACCTAACCTTAGTTTGTTCAAGCCACAGAGGCTATTGGACACCAACGCCACAACCCCTAACCACATTGTCACTTGAAACAATCCTTCCGAAATCTCGCTGTGAAATCAAAATAGCCGTAAAATATAGTTATTATGTATAATCATAATGGCTATAGAATACTGTTTCAAGAACCATATTCGTGCAAGATCTTGTCTACTATATTTAATATAAAGATCTCGTAATAGTAGTTATTGTATAGTTTACCTAGTATGTGAACATTGCTGACTAAGCACAATCCTCCTCCGATCGAATCTCATGTACGTTTTCTAGCTCTGTTATTAGCTCTTCCTATACTCCGGAGCATCAGAAGAGCTCGATTTCACACATTGTTGTTTTTCAAAAGTTGCAGATATTGATTGAGTTATTAGATAAGATGAAAAGGAGAAAGGGGGGAACAAGCGAATAGAAAAAGAAAAGAGGCCTTTGAAAGTCTAAATGTATCCCGAATTACTTACTTTGATAAAATTCATGAAACTGATGCAATTGAACTTATTTTTAATGAAAATATGTTTAAATTACTCTTGAATAGCAGCTTTAATTGGTGGATTAAAGAGTTGAAAAGGAAAAGTTGAAAAGAAGTAACTAGTTGAATAATTGACCGCTTAGAATAAGCGGTTAGTCTCCACGTACTCAGTCGAAATGGGAAATAGGAATTGAGTATTTCTTAAACGACTTCTTTAATGAATTATAGATTCATTTCAAATTGAATACTAGAGCTTGAGAAGGCTAGACAAAAAATAGAGGTTCCTGTATATTAGTGATTTGGATTATATAATATTAAATAGGGATTCAAATTGAAAAGTCCCTTTAGATAGTATTCATTTTCCCTTCTTAGTTTTAAGGATCTCTATATGAGGTGCATTGATCTCGACAGCGATTGAATACTATAAAAGAGGGAAAACATATTAATAAACATCTTACTTGGAGAAATCTTGAAATTTTCTGTGAATAGCTCAATGCTTGAATGAATTCAATTATTTCGAAGATTCAAGTAGGATGTTCTGTTAAATACATTGTTACTCTTTCAATCATTTTATTAAATTATTTGGAATTATATATTCAATTGAAATAATCTCATTACATTGTATATGTGTGTTTATTTTGTATCTTTTCTCAAGAGGATTCACTTGATTTCGCATCGCTTCAAACTGTAACCTTTTCTCTAAATATCATGAGAAATCACTTTCAAGAACAACCAAATTGATTGCAGCAAAGGTGCTCTTTTTGCCGTGATGATGTTGAAGGAATAGATTACAACGGGCAGAATAATCTGTGGTGGTGGCTTCTAAGACTTTGATATTGGGGTTTGATCCGAGTTTGAATCATCCTACTGACTACGACAGGTTGACCTCAGATACAACCTTCAACAGACATCCGTTATTCAATTTCATTATTGAGAGCCTCTAGAGTGGTCACAAGGAGACCTTCCATTGCAGAGAGATATTCTACTCAACGAAAACCGCTTTGACCAGCCCTGACCTTACCAACTCTTACATATTTGTTCTCAAGCAGACCAAATACAGACGAAATAATACACATAGTACAGGCCATGTTCTTCGTCAGTCCTTCAACTGGTTGCGACAAAGCCACGACTACCTCGAGTAAGACTGACTGGAAGCTTCCATAGATTGGTGTTAAGGTCGGAGATGCAGCAGCTGCATTAGCAGCTTGCGGTTCACTGTTATGATGGGTTTTCGATCGCTAAAAAACTCAAAGTTTAAAGTAAACATTTCAATAAATAATGGATCTTTCATAGAATAGCTTGAAGCTTAAGTTACCTGGGCATGCTACAAATCCACTTGTCTGCCTTTCCCTCGGCCACGTCTTCTAGCCATCTTGCCAAGGCTCCTATCTTCTGATTCATAGCCCAACCCTTTTTCCCAACGGCACCCACAAAGTCTTTACCTCCTTCCCTATCGGCTTTCCCTTTACCCCAACAGCATCCACAAAGTATTTACCACCTTCCCTATCAGCTTTCAGTTTTCCCCAACGGCACCCACAAAGTATACTACCTTCCATATCGGCTTTCCAGTTCATGATACACGGTCAAATGATGCACGTCTACATTGTTTTTGCCATATCACAATTCACAACACAAAATATTGATGTTGGAACCTGTGCGCCTACCAATATTGGCATCAAAAATTGTGTGTATATACAAATATGAATACAGGTGGGTGGATGTTCTTTCATCGTATATATTGAAATCTTGTTGCGAATTGTATGCACTTGCTAACTTTTTGATAGGAATTAGGCATTGAACAATACTGAACAACACATCCAAGAGACACTTCTCGGCACAAGTGATAGTATCAAAATGGATAGACTCATCAATCCCTGTTGGTATACGACACATCTAGATTTGCGATGCTCAAAATAGGGACCTGATGGTTACCCCTCTCGTATATGTTTATGTTTGCTGATCATGCATGCGGGGCAGTGAAGATCTTCTCTACATTGTGGTATCTTCGATTCGGCATCTCCGTGAGACTGTTAGTTATCTTTCACGCCTCTCTCCACTCTTTATATTAGCCATGCTATCGGTGACCCCGAAAACACCTGCACGCTCACTTGGCATTTCAATATCAGAGATATTCCACCTCCATTTGCAATGGAAACACCTGTATGAAGTCAGTGACACTCTGTGGTGTATAGAGAGATAAAGGAGTGTTACTCCCAAAGAATCCAGCGATGGAGCGAAACGTGATGAGGGTAGCGATATCGAGTCCTGCAATAAAATTTCATACTCTCAATCTCAAATTTCGATCTAATACAGTTTTCCCCACAGGAGTCGTAGTATACGGCTTTTGTAGTCTCACAGGGTCTGGATGTCATCTTGCAGGGTTGATGAAAGAATGCTTATTTCCCATCAAGAAGATCTACCAATTAAGCGCCAATATCAGATGGTTGGACCTCGGTGTACAATGCGATTGGTAAATGTCATACCATGCGGCTGAATCGAGGGATTCCGTCACCCACACGGCATTTTCATGTCGGGGTCTAAACAATATCTTATGCTTTCAGAAAGTTTGTTGGAAGCTAGCAAGGATTCATAATTTAAGCTCATCGTAAATTAAAATTACGAAGATAACCAAAACCACCCAGGTATTTGATTTGTTATTTAATATATTATTTATCAAATGCTTTTATTTCGAAGCAATTCATCCCATCAAAAGAGAAGCCACTTAACTCTAAAATAACCTTAAAGTAATTATCCTTGCTAGCGTTGGACGAACTCCTCGAAGGAATACGGTGAATAAGCTTCATGGGCCATGGTGGTGCATATTTTGAAACTCGAGGGGCGGCTGGGATTTTCTTCGCATGGTAAACCACCGTAGTGAACGGGAGGGGTAACTAGGTACATATACTGTGATTGATTCATTGAAAATTCAGGTACTTCATCTATCATCTCACTTGCTCGGTTACTCTCATCTCATCTTGTTTTTTAGAACATTTTTGGTTTGAACTTATACACCAATCACCATGAAATCATTCTCTGCCTCTCTTCTTGCCGGTACAGCCGTTTTCTCAGCAGTTTCAGCCTTAGCTACTCCACAATCGTCTGTTGAAAAACGAGGTGATAGATCCCAATTCTTTGTAAAGCTCATGACTAATATTCATCAGCTCTAATTGATGGCCTTCCTTCCGGTGGAGTAGTTTCCAACGGCGTGGCATTTGGATTCCTTCCTTCAGATGGATACCAAGTGACGTCTCCAGCCTATACTATGGCACAACTAAACAGCAAGCTCGGCGGAAAAGCCAGTACTTATGGATGGTATGCGCAAATAACATCTAGTACATTTACTGGATCTCAACTCCTTCAACGCCTAGATGATGTTGTTGCTTCTGGTGCTGTGTTCCAACCAGCGGTCATGCCGACTATTCCGTTTAGTCAGGTAACTAGTAGTGTAGCTAGTCAGGTTGCAAGTGTATTGGAACAATTCACTGCGAAGGGTGTAGAGGTTTGGTTGAGATTTGGTCATGAGATGAATTACTACGTTGTCAGTATTAATCACCCCAAACCTTACTATCATCATGACTAACATCAGATTAGACAGACGGCACATATCATGGAACGGCGGCCGAGTTTGTTACTGCTTGGAAGAATATTCATGCAGCTGTTTCCACCAATCCCAAGATCAAAATGTTCTGGTCTCCCAATGTGGACACTTCATCTGCTCCAGTTGCACCATACTGGCCAGGCGCATCTTACGTCGATGTAGTAGGTGTCGATTGCTACCCCAGTTCATCATCAGCACTCTCTTCCTCCGCCTTTTCAAGCTGCTATGGCAACTTCTACAAAACCTACTCCGCTGCTTATAGCATCCCATTCGCCATTGGTGAAACAGGCTACGCTGGATCTTCTGGAAATGCTGCGTGGATCAGCCAATTGGTGAATCAAGACATGTGCGAATATCCAAACTACATTGCAGCGTCTTGGTTCGAGTATAACAAAGAGGAGAACTTCTTGATTATGGAAGGAAGTTCGTCAGTTTTGTCTTCTGCCCAACAGCTGCTCTTACACAATACGAAGACAGGCTGCACTACCACTGGGAGCACACCGACTGCCAGCGCTACTACTACTAAGGCTCCCAGTCAAACCGGAGCTTGTACTTGGGGTTGCACTGGATGGGATTGCAGCGCAAGCAGTCCTTGCAATGCTGACAACACTTGCGTGAGTGGTGTTTGCCGTCAAGCCGAAGCTTGTACTTGGGGTTGCACTGGATGGGATTGCAGTGCAAACAGTCCTTGCAATGCTGACAACACTTGCGTGAGTGGTGTTTGTCAATAAACAATGGTCTTTAAACGACCATACACAGTAGCACAGTCAATACGCATCTAGAGTCCCGAGCGCCGGCTCAAGAATTTTTGCAACAATAGATATATAAATCAATAAATCGTCCACTCCCTCACAAATAAATCATCATCTCACAACTTACTGTGCAGCTTGCTGTTTCTTTTCAATCTCCAAGAGCTGTCTAGCCAAATCCACAAAAGTCTCCTCCTTACTTCTGAATTTCAATCCCAACACGTTTTCAGCCTTCTCGCTACTACATGCGAATGAGTCATCCTCTAGTCCTTTGTCACCGGGGACACCTTTTGGTGTTCTTTCTTCCAATTCTGGGATATTCTCGCGAAGAATATCACTGATATTTTGAGATGATATTTGACCTTCACAAACAATGAAACGCTGTCCCGATGCTTCTGGGAGAGTTGCAGCGAGGACATGTGCTTCTGCTAGGTCCTGGAAATTTTTAGATCTTTAGGGAGTTCGAAGGGAAGTGGGATTTACTTACACGAACATCAGTGAATGCATGGAGGCCGTCTAATCATATTAGCTTCTATTTTCACAATCATCTCAATATTGAAGAAACTTACTTGCAGGTAGCTCGGCGTCCTTGGATGAATTGACCAATCCACTATATATCCTCAAGTTTGATTGATTCAGATCCTTTGTACTTTGAATCGTATGTCTCAACGGACCGTAAACCATCGGAGGGGTTAAAGTTACCAAATCAAAATTTGGTTTCTCTTTCTCCACGAAGTCCCATGCTGAATGTAAATTATTAATATTCATCTACCATCACGATTGTCAAGAAACAGGTATCTTACAAGCCAATTCCGCAAACTTTTTACTAGCCTGATACGCATGGTTCGGCGTCCCTTCCAATGCACTCTCCCATGTAGTAGGATTCCAATCATCCTCCGTATAGATTTTTTGCGGCTTACTAACAATCTCCCCCGCGAAATTAATAATCGCAGCACAGCTACTTGTGACCACAACTCTCTTTACCTCCGGTGCATTTTTCTTCACACTTTCCAGGACACCCATTGTTCCTCTAATTGCCGGATCAAGAAATTCACGATTATCCGTGATAACCTTGTAGAGATATGGAGAAGCAGTATGTATCACGACATCGAAAGAAGGATCGGATTTGACCACTTCGTCGAAAGCTCCGGGGGCGGTGATATCAGGAACGATGCCGAAGTCAAGATGGGATTCGTAGGCAGGGAAATCGGAGGAAACTCGTTCGGCTTTGGATTCAGAGCGAATTACGGCGCGGACGAAGTGGCCTTGCCTGAGGAGGTGGTCGAGAACCCATGAACCGACGAAGCCATTTGCTCCGGTAAGGAGAATACGCTTGGACATTTGGTCAACGTGAGGATGTCAATGGTACTGAATTGGAATTCGAATTCCTGCCACGAGAAATATATGAATAGAGCTGAGAGAAAGGAGCTTTATACATGATTATTTCATCTGAAATTTCTCCACAGAACCACCTGAATCGCATAATATGGATCTAGTGTGGGAGACAATGCATCCGGAGGTGCTTTGAGATGCAAAGTGATTACTAAGATACTACGTGAAATATCGTAGTATTAGCTCCGGTTCGAGGAGCTCCCCCACTTGCTCTTATCTCTTCAATCCAGTGTAGGCAATAGTATACTACAGTAAAACAATGGTGTGTATAAAGCTTTTGATACAGTAGTTAGTGTGTATTAAATAATTGAAAATTCATTATTGTAGGTATCATTCAAAACTAATATTTATAAAGATATATAAGAAAACTGAAATATAAAAATCTAAAAATATATAAAAAATAATATTAAAAATCAAAACTAATT